>JAOYSI010003091.1:0-15458 GCA_025775065.1 Hiodon alosoides
CCCCCCCCCCCCCCCCCCCCCCCCCCCCCCGCCCCCCCCCCCCCCCCCCCCCCCCCCCCCCCCCCCCCCCCCGCCCCACTGCAAGAGAAAACTTTTCTGTTTTAAAGACCGTGAGGAACACGCTGGAGTGGCGGCCATGCAGGTAAATATGTTAATTGCGCTGATCTTAATTAAAATGCTGGGGCTAGCTTAATTGTACAGTTGTTGGTGCGCTATTGCGGCGCATTTTGCAGTGCTAGTAAATATGTGGCGTAAATGTAACCAGAGCATATGTTTAAAGAAGAAGAAAAAATAATTAGTATCTTGTACATCCAAACTTTTCGGTCTTCGGCTTCTTTTCTAGACCTACAAACCGGACGCTTTGTGGACGGTTTTCAGAAGCATATCTTGTTTTACAGATTATTATAGAACCATGTTTAATAGAACTGGAATTAACCTCAAAGATAAATAAAAGAGTGTGCGAAATCACAACAGGGATTAACGACTTTGTGTTGGTGGTGGAGAAGAAAGAAGGGAGGAGGAGAGTGGGGGTAGGAATGAGTGGGCTATTATATTAACATCTGTAAGATGAGCCCAAATTCATTAATTGCAGAGACCGAGCCATTACAGGCCTCCGTTTTCTTAGTTGAGCAGGCTGCGGTCGGTGTAGAACAGATTGCCCGATTGGTAACACACAAGCTTGAGGGTAAGTAAATTACTCAAGGCCGAGGTTTTGACGAATATGCGTAAAGTATGTGGCTGATGGAGATTTATTTGTCCATGTCAGTTGTGTTTTGAGTTTTTTTTTTTTTTCGACTTGCGTGTATTATCTGTCGATTTTTTTTAAATATACGGCGAAATCTTAATATATGAGATTAGCTTGCGAGTTGTCTGGCTTTCCTGGTTAATATTTGTTAATTGAGCTGTGTATCATATATTTGGTTATCTGGTGCAATTCGTGTGATTTCGTAGTAACTTGAATAGCTTGTTTATCACTTTAAAGCTAGCTCTATGCGATATTAAACGATTTGTGACACGTTATTTAGGTCACGACGATGTTGCTAGCTAGCTAGCTAACTAGCCAGTTAAAACTAATTGATCCGTCAATAAGCGGCTCTAATTAGTCGCTAGGTTAATTGAATTAACAAGTGGATCGGGTTATCGATATTTACAAGTAACATTTGGATCAGTTATTTGGCATTTCTAGTTTTTAATCAGACTGGCTAAACAACTTGTATCATAAATAAAACGGCCGTTTCATGAGCTAGTTAATTGGTCTGACGTAGATGAAGATGATTATATTTCAGAATTATATATTTTTTACTTAAACTGATTAAGAAATAATAAAATCATAACACTTTCGTGAAAACCAGGGCAGTAGCTGAATGCTATTAATAATATCTGCATTAAGATCTTTTGTGGGTAGCAATGCCTACCACTGGAATGGCGTTGTGACTGACGTGGATAGTTTTAATTGCTTCTTGCATTACTATATAGCGCATTCTTTTGGCTATTTATGTTGTTTGTATGAATGTCAATTTAAATGTTAAATTCGAAATG
This sequence comes from Hiodon alosoides, assembly GCA_025775065.1. Classification (NCBI taxonomy): domain Eukaryota; kingdom Metazoa; phylum Chordata; class Actinopteri; order Hiodontiformes; family Hiodontidae; genus Hiodon; species Hiodon alosoides. The sequence goes on from JAOYSI010003091.1 coordinate 1,540, forward strand.
ACTTTATTCGTAGCCTATTGTATGATGCCGACTAAACTCAATTCCTGGAGTATTAAACAATGAAATATCGAGCATTTTGAAAATACCAGCACACCAGTCTTCTAAATTGTGTTGTCCTGAGAGGACACTATGATACTGGTGGTAGTTTACAAGGATAATACGGTTGCCCTACTGTTTGTATTGTTTTTATTGTACACATAGCAGGTGGTATCAAACCACACCAAATTGATTACGAGTAAAGTGAAACAAGACTAAATACAGTTCGCTAACCAAGTATGTCTGGATCTCTCTTTCCCAGGCAAATTTGTTCTCTCCAGAAACATGACAACCCCTTACCAAAAAAAAAAAGTTCTTCTAAATCAAACAAACGACCGTCGGGGTAAGATATACCCCAATGCAAAATATTTTGAGCAAATAGATTACCTTTGCACTACGTTTATCAAGTTGGCATGAAATAATATAAGGATTAAACTTTTAGTTTTTTTGAACATAATTCCATCTAGAATACCTAGGGGTGCGCTGATAGGTCAGCTGATCAGAACTGGCCCAAAGAAGCCTTATAGCGGGAAATCATGACCAATGTTTTGAACTGTGAGACAAATGTAGCAGCATGCATTGGTCTTGGAGCTGACTTTTGAACTTTTTATGAGGTGATTTATGAGATGTCTGAAGGCAAGAAAAATTTTCTGCAAATGTACTGCAACTACATGGAGGAAATAGCTCAAATAACTTTAATACTAATTTAATAACTTATTTAATCTATCATCTGCTGAAGGTGTTTCACCCCAATGAGCATAATGCATATGTGAAAATAAAGTCACTGGACCAACACTGACTGCAGATTGCTGTGTTTTCGTTAATCACTGCAACGTGAAAAGTCATTAGACACATAGAACCCTTGCAGGTGACTTTTCTGATATAGCCCTTATCAAACTGCACATACATGCCGTCTGCATGTGACAAATCTAAAATGCTTCTATTTGAGAAAAAGAATGTCCCACTTATGCAGTATAGGATATATCCAGAAGAAATAAGATACAAAAATAAATATATTAATACAATTTAATGAAATGCGATTATCGGGTCTTCAAAGTTTTGATTTGGGCCCAGGCCTGTCTTTTTAGGAGTCTGATTTTGCTTGAAATTTTAGTCAAGTCATCACAATGGCTCACTGTCTAGCAAAATTGGAACTGACAGATGAGCATGATATTGGATCTTATTAGCTGAAGTAAGTGAAAGTTGACATATTTTGTTCTAAAGCTGAGCAATTAATTGTTTGAATCAGCTTATTTCATATTGGCTTACGTATGTTTGTGTATTAAGATTCACAAATAGTATTTGTTCGATCTTTATTTTACTCAATGAAAACAATGTGTTTAAATGAGTATAGGTGCACTAGAACGATCCAATGAGACACGATCGGTTCAGTGTGATGCGAAAACCGACACTGACAGGACAAGATACCAGTAGATTTTGCTACAAGTACAGACGAGCTTGAAGCCTACAATAAATGCCAACATTAATCAGCATTGTGACAGAAAATTCCCTCTGAGGAGAATTTAGCTAATTTAAAAAACAAAACAAATTGGAGATGTTGCTCTTTCATTTCTGCATTGATATTGTTTGATGTTCTTGATGTTTGGTTGTGGGGAAAACGTTTGTAAATATCCTGCAATGTAGAGATAGATTTTTCTTAAAATGGCATAAAATTCAGGACTTTACGATATTACTTGAGTTTACCTAAATATTATGTAGATTTTCCTTGTTTTATGTTCTTACTTTTATAGGGTATAATAATAATATCCATGAACACACCATAATGATATTCATGAACACACCAATATCTGTCTGTCGGTGGATCCTGTTATGGCAGTGCCAGTAAACGCCACTCAAGACTCTTTTGTCAATCCAGTACTGCCATTTAAAGCAGTCGTTGACCACCCATTTATATTTTGAAATGGTCTTTGACTTATCCTGTTACATCTTGTGGCAATTTATTTTTACTCTTCCTTGTCATAGTACCAGTTGCACTTTCCATCTACTCATCATATTTCCTGTCCCAGTGTTTTTTTTTTTTTTTGCTGTTCTCACCAGTGCATAATACTTGCTGTGGTATTTTCAGTTGATAAAAAGATCAGCATAGTAGTCACTTTGGGTACAATGACATTTATTTAGAGGATAATTATTGAAAGGAACTGTATTACCTTACAAAATTAGTGTCAAATAGGTTGAAAATACTGAATTCCTTCAAAACGTTTCAGTGCACCAACCAAAGATATGTATTGAAGCCATGGATGAGGTGTAATTGACTTCTCTTTGATGGAGAAGTGTTTTGTCACATTTCTGAAGACAAAATAGTTTTTGCAAAGGGGCTGAATGGGGAAAGAAATACAATGTTCTGGACCCCCATAGCAGACCAGAAGTTGGGTTTTTTGTGTGTTGCCTATGTCAGTGTGTGTATATATAGTCTTAAATGAAAGATTGTATCTAAGCTACCAAGAGCTCTAGAATCAAATGTATTCCTGTAAGTAACCCCTAGTATTTTTCAGGTCTGCCAGTAAGAAGCAAACCTACATTATTGGAACAGGTGTACTGTAAAATATTGTTTATTGATATAAATGTACTTTTTATGTAATGGCAGTGATTATAGTATTTGTTATATGCTGAATTGGAGTAGAAGTGATTAAACAAGACTAAATGCTGCTGATATCTGGATGAATAAAGCATCATATTGTGAGTTTTCTCAATTGTTTATCCATTTAGTATATTGTATATTGTACTTTGTCTGTTAGTAGTTGATGTATTTTGACTTCCAAATGGCTTTGTACACTTGTAAGCATAATGTTTAATCAACCACATTTTTTTTATTTGATATATTTAGTCACTACTCTCCTGTTAGGAAAACCTGCTGATGTCTGCCTCTCAATATTGTATAATATTGAAATGAACTTAAACTGGTTTGTTTTGAACATTGTTGTTTTTAAAAAAATCCTAAACTAAAATATTTTTAGTTTAACTGTGCGATTGCCAGCTCTAACCACATAAAAGGGGGCATATATGTAGCCCTTGGGTTGGCCATTCACAGCTAGCTAGAATGAAATGATTTTACATAGTCTGTTATAACTGGCTGTTTATTGTTTTACAGGACTTAATTTTAAAACATTGCTAACACTAATTATTGCTGATAAATAATTGACATATGGAGGGGAGTGGAAAGAGCATTTATCAAATACACAGCAGGAGGCCATTTTGGGGGTTCTTTGTTTCTTGTGCCTTACAGCCACACAGTCATATGCATATTAATAGAAACACTAAAACTTGGCCACTTCCACTGACAGGCTTTTGTTTGACTATAAGAGGGGGGATTACACCTGTGTTTTTCAGTAAAGATTTGTGTTTAATGTTTACGATTTTGCCATTGCAAACAAAGTTAAACATGAACGCAGATTATGTGAGTGCAGACCAGGCAGGTGGTTGTGAAAACTATAGTTTACATAGTTTGCTGCCTCCTAGTGGTTTCATTATGACTTGACAATCTTCTACACCAGGGGTTTTCAACCATAATCCCCCTGGGATCCTTCAGATTTTCTGTACATGTAAAATAAGAGAAACGCTGAGTTGCTGTTGCACCAGATCATCTGCTGTAATTGACCATTTATATATATATATATATATATATATATATATATATCTGATTTCACAATTAAAATTTGACAAATTTAGGGTTTGAGTGGATCCATGTTCTTTGACTTCTACTTTATTGGCGCAGCTTCTCGTGTCTTGTCTAACCTTCCAGTAATCTTAAAACAAAGCATTTGAAAGTGTCCGTGTCAGCCACTGTTAGAAGAATTGGTAGGGGTAATTATCAGTTACATGTTACTTGTGTATTGTGTGTACCCCGTCATTGTACCTGTCTCTTGTGTGTTACCCTGTCCCAAACACGGTTGGGAATGAGAGTAGGTAAGACGTCGCGTGACATACATGACTACACTAGGTTTCTTTATGTATAGACACATTAGATCTGGGGCGAGTGCCACCATCTGTACGTTTTGTTATTGTTGAGAGAGCGTAGTTTAGGAAGAGCGTCAGTGACGCTGAAAAAAACCTTTGTTTATTTTTTGTTCCGTGTATAGGTAGAATCGGTCAAAGGTGTAACAATAGCAAGAGTTATTGGTTTTGATTCTTTATTTCCTTTGGCATCGGTCGCGCCCTTTTTCCTCTCTTCCTGTGCTTTGGAAGTCGTCCTGACTTTGTTAATCGTGTGTGTGTGTGTGTGTGTGTGTGTGTGTGTATGTATATACACATATTAGGGTCGTCAAAGTGCGATTAATTTGAAATGCCTAATGCCGTTTTTTTTTTTTTTTTTTTTTTTTTTTTGGTTTTTTTGGATGGTTTTTTTTTTTTAGTGGGGGGAGTGTGGGGGTTTTTTTTGTTTTGGGTGGGTTTTTTTTAATGGTTTGTGTGTGTGTGGGTGTGTGTGTGTGTGTTTGTATTTAAACATTTTTGGGTCTTCAATGTGCGTTTAATTTTATATGCCTAATGCCTTTTTTTTTTTTTTTTTTTTTTTTTGGAGCTTTAGAACCATCCTTAGTTAAAATACAACTCCACACTCTCGCGCTTATTTGTCAATCGACTGCTTAGATTTAGATATAGCGTTGCTGATTAAGTAAGCTTGAATGATGGCAAAGGTTCTGCTAAAGGGAATTTAAACGGCTAGTTTTTTTTTTTTTACAAAACCCTTACAGATGGGTCTTTGGATAAAAGCAACGTTATTTGTAGCGACTGTAATGGTGAATCTGTCAACCGAAGTATGTCGAATCTGAAGTATCATTTACAATCAAAACAGAGTCGACGCCGGCAGCAGCAGCCTACTCTTAGAGTTAATGCGCAGGAGGCAAATGGACAAGTCAACGAGCAGCAAGCTAACAAACGCAATAGCGAACTCTCTGTTACAGATTATTTTGTGTTTCTTTCCATTACAATAAAACGCAGTATGTCTAACACAACACACTGCTTTTAAATTTTTTATTATTTAAAGCACATTCAAAAATTGCGATTAACTACTGAAAATCATGCGATTAACGCGATAAATTTTATTCGTTTGACAGCCATAATATATGTCTCACATCCACTGGATTGTCACTATCATTTTAACCACCAGCATTTATAATAAATATTCTTGTTTCACTTTCATGTTGTTGCCTCCCTGTACTCACCAATAGTTCGATAATTGATTTTAATGTTATATCCCTTTTACCCCTAGACTACAAGGGGTCGTAACAGTTATATCAGATATAACCTCTATATATCCTCTTAAACTGAGGTCTGGGGACCCCTGGACACTTTGTAATTGTATATTTGATTATTATATTTGATTTCCCCTTTTATGAGGAGGGAAGGGGCCCATAATTAATTGTAATTCTCGAAAGAGAGGATCAGAGGGGTCTCTGAACTCCAGAAGTTTTCAAACCTCTGGATAGTATTACAATGCATTCTGGTTCTGGCACATATTCATGTGATTAATTCATAATTTGTATTTAGTCATTCTTAAAAGTTTATACCTGAAGCACATTTATAATACAGAAATCCACTGTGTTTGTGGGATGATCTGAGTTCATTTGCATGTTCTAAAGCAGTGTTGGTCCTTCAAGGCCTTAGAATTTAAAAGAAAAATGTAATTTAAAAAAAGTTGTATTTAGTAGTAGTAATTTTTAAAATCATTTACAATAACTACCATTTTCATCATACACGAGCCATATATGGAATTGCAAGGAAAGGGTAATTTGTGTGGCTTTCTTTTTATGATTTTCTCATATACACTGGTTTTCACCTCTCTGGGCCTTCTGTAGCCAAGGCATAGGCCCCTGGATAGTAATTGTACTAGCATTAATAAATAGTGACAATTAAATTATCCAATCAATTTTGGTTTGTGGTAGGTGGGAACAATTTATCCGCCATCTAAAAGGCCTTGGGGGATGTTAATGCATTGGACCAAAGACGTGTTGCCAATATTAATGGCCCAATCAGCGTATTGGCTTTTATTAGATGAGCGTAAGTCTTTACTGGTTTAGGTGAAAGTTTCCATTTTTCACTCTTGTGTGCAGACAGTGACTTTGCAAAACACTTTTGCAAAAGAGAGGCTAATTATTGTCAAGGAAAAAACACCAGGAACAGCTCAGGTAGTTTGAATGAACACATTAAGAGTCAGAACCAAAAACGAGCCGCACAAGGAGGTATTAATAATTTCTTCAAGATGGAACATCAGATGGAATTTTTTTTTTTATTCTTTTTTTTAAAAAGTGGCTTAATTATAATGGTGGCTATAGCTGTCTGTATTTGGGTGTATTGGAAGGTTTTTGTGTGAATTGAACAAAGCAAACTTTTTTCTTCTTCCTGAAACCAGTATTTATACTGATATTCTGTACTGTTATATACACTCACTGCATTAATGTGTTTATATGTGTTTTAAAGTGTACAATATTTTGACACCAGTCTGTGTTTACACGTTCGGGTGGTTCTGAAGGGTTCTGGACCCCATGGTATCAAAATGAAATTTTGGAAATATAGCCTTAACTAAAATATCCACGTACGCAATGGCCTTCCTGTATGTGCCTTGTATATGACATTGTTCAAATGACAATTATGCTAGAACATTTGCTTTAATCATTTTTAGGACACTTATTATACGTAATATTTAATTTGAGAGAGAGAGCGAGAGAGACTGTAGATATTCCTGACTTGTTTTAAACTTAATGAATGACTACATAAAAAAAAAATCTTTGTGGCCTTCCTTTATTCGCTTAAGTGAACATCTGATCAAAGATGATACAGGCAAAAACAACATGATTGTGGTCGATGAGTAGCATGTGGCTTTACTTAGCGACTTTCCCACAGGAATGTTGTTCCATAATGCAGATCTCCAATTCCCAGTTCAATGGAGGCATAAATAGCTTTTCCTGCATCCCTCAGTCCAGTCCAAAAAAATGTCTTGGGTCCTGTGATTTGGTACTTTTTGCTCATTAATCCACCTGGTGCCCCATGAGCTGAAGCATTGTTTTCCAGTGAGGTAGACATACTGCATCATGGAATACAGATGCTTACAGGTGCTTAAAGTGGTAACGCAGGCTTCCAGATCGCCCTGTAATGCCTTAAGACCCCTGCCTTTTCTGGGCATTAGGGCTCCTTAGGCGGTAATTACAGATTTGCTGAGAATATAGTGAAGAATAAATCCTAAGCACAACACTTCTGGAGAAACAATGCAAAGTTTTCAGCCAGAATCCTCAGCCAGAGCCCATTACGATTTTGGGGCTTGAAGCTTCATTAACTAGCTGCCTTTCTCTGCCACTCAGGAGGAGCAGGGGGAGGTTGCGGTGCCGGCGTGGTTGTGTCCCCTTTGTCAACAAGGACAGACAGACCGAGATTCACTCGCTTTACACCTGACTGATGGACATAGTGTGCTGCCTGCCTGTCTGGACAGATTGCTGAACACGGTGAGTGTGAGATTGCTTAGTCCTCTGCTCATTTGTTTATAGGAAAGCTTAGCCATTCTCTATTAACTGCTCACAGCCTGCAGTTTTTAACCAGACAGGAAATTACAGCCAACCAATCTACAGGTATACCAATACTCTAGTTGTTGTGTGGAACACGCCAATTGATACTAGGTTCCGAGGTGTCATGATCTGAGTGGAAGTGTCTGGTCAAGTATTGATTGACGGAAACCTTGAAGTCGGGGCACTTAAGTCCCATAACCTCCTTTGTGAAGGCTTGACCTGAAAACATTCCAGCAGACCACCTGCTACTGTAGCTCATGTAACAATTGCTTTCATTGGAAGATTTTTTAATACATGTTCCCAATACTAGGCCATCACAACCTTTGTTTTCAAGACTCAAGATTATCAAAAGGTGGAAAAAATATGATTGACTGAGATGATGCGTGTACATGTTGTGTAGTTTTTCAGGATGTATAGTATGGTATTTGGTTCATCTATGAACGTCAGCTAAATAAGTACATCAGTATAGTGTATCTTGGCCTTTAGCTATTCTAATAAATTTACTTCAATTTTCCTCTGTTCAGGCTATACCTGTGCCTGAAGGCGATGCTCGGCAGGACACAGGTAAGCATCTCAAGTTTATCCTCCATCTGAGGAGCCTGTTGACGACTCATCGTTATCCCTTTGACTCTGTTTTTTTTATTTCATTCCCTTTGGCTCTTGAGGGTTCTTGTAACCATTGTCTTGAATCATGACTCTCTTTATGCTAGACTCAACACAGCAGATGCATCCAGAAATCTTGGGGGCCCAGTCAAACCCTTCCGAGACCGCTGAGAACTCTAGCTGTCCTTTGCCTGTAAGAAGCCATGAAGACAAGGTCGTTTCCCAACCTGAGCATACTGTGAGGGAGGAGGCAGAGGAAAGTTTGAAGTCAGATCATGGCATTGAAGAATCATCAAACACTCAAAAGGAATCCTATAAAACCAGCAAGCCTGTCGACAAGGCCATTGGCAGAAACAGTAAATTAACTCGTAACTTGGCACTGGAAAAATTCCTCGACCTTGCTCGTCCTTTCAAATGCATTGTGTGCTTGGAGTCTTTTTCTTCTAAGAGCTCTTTGAGTGTCCATTACAGCTCCCCCGCTCACCTGCATCGGATGCGAATGGGGTCATCGAAGCAGGTTACCGAAAACGACTCAAATCAGTCTCGCCCTTATATCCCCAGTAAACCCTACAAGTGCTCTGTGTGTCGTGTCTCCTACAACCACGCAATCACCCTGGATAGTCACTTGAAATCTGTACTGCATCAGACTCGCAGCAGAAATGCTGGAAATGTTACTAGCAGTACAGAGGAGAATTTCGAGAGTAAAAGTGAAAATAATTCTGGAAATGAAGCTACTGACGACTCTGGGAACAGCGTTGCGCAGAGTGTAGGTGTCGCCACCAGCGAGGGTGCTTCTCTTTCTGCGTCAACTGTGATGACCAAAGATGGCGACAAAATTACAAGCCAACTAGCGCTCTCAATGCACTCCTCTCCTGTGGCCTCAGCTCAGGCAGTCTCTGCCTTTCTTACTCTCCTCACCTCTGGTTCCCCCTCCCCCTCCCCCTCCCCTTCACTCACGCATTCGCTGTTCATGGGCCATGCTGGCTCCGCCCACCAGCTCCTTCCCCAGCAGCAGCTGCTCATGCCCCTCTTCCTGAACGGGCTCCAAGGCCAGAGCCTGAGTCCGAACCAGGAATCCATTGGCCCCGTTTTGGCGCAGTCGGTCCCTGTAATGAGTCTTGGAGCACAGCAAGCTCTCCTGGCCCAGAGACTCGGTGACTTACAGAGTGCAGCTGAAATTCCCAGAAAGGTGTGCTGGGCTGAGGATAAGGTGAGCGCTGGAGAAACAATGGAAGGAGTAGAGAAAGTGAAGGCCATTGTACAGGAGGATGATGATGAGGAGGAGGAGGATGAAGAGTGTAGCAGAATGAAAGTAGACGCAGAGAAAGTGCTCCTAAAGCACATAGTAAAAGTTGAAGAGAATATAACGGAGAGGGATATTAATAAAGAGACTGAACTGAACATTAGTTTAAGTAGAAAGGGAAATGAAATTGTTGATGACAATATAGATGAGAATGAAGAGGGAGAGAAAAAATATGAAATTGTCATAGATAACATGACTGAGCAAAGTAACTGTGGAAAGCAGTTGAAATTAAAAGAACATGTAAAGGAAGAGCCAGAAGTCTCTTGTGACATTGTTAACCCAAATCTTACCAAATTTCAGTCTGATCTTAACACAATCCCCTCTGACCACAGTCCTTTGCCTTGCAGCCTGTCCCCGTCTTGTAGAACCAGCCTCAGTCCCATGAACTTTAACCTTACATTGAACCCAGTCCCCAATCCTCAAAATTCCTTTACTGACACAATCTCAAGACCCAGTTTAAATCCCATCCCAGCCCTTGATTCCAGACTGTCCCTGGGCTGCATCAAGAATGAGCTGTCATCCCATGTGACACAAACCACTGCCATTAACACTAACCCTGCTGTTGATCCTCAGGATCCTAGGCGTACCAGCGCAATTCTGAAACCCTATGACTCTGAACAATGTCCCCCAATACTGTCGGAGTTTCAGTTCCAGGTGCTGTGGGCTTTCCTGGAGTCACGCTGTGAGGTGGATGTGAACAGTCCTCTCAGGGAGGACTGCGAGGCCCTGGGCCGGGAGGTGGGCCTCAGTGAGGAGGAGGTACGCAGGTGGCTCAGGAACGCCAGAGTGTCCAAAGAGAACCAGAAAGAGGGTGGAACCGAATGTGTTGGCTGTGAAGAAGTCCAAAAAGAGAGGCTAAGTGAGAGTGCGGGTGTCGACGGGACTTTGGACAAAGAGGATGAGAAAGAGGAAGGTGTTCTGACGATAGTGGAGGGCAGAATGAGTCCAGTGTCAAGTGGCCTTGTGATGGATTTATCAAACAGGGGAGGAAGGGCAAGGAAAGAGGAGCAAGGGAGAGCAAGCCAAGGGGAGTCATGCCTGACCTCAGACTCAGAAGCTGAAGAATTCTACACCTCTGTCATACTAACGGAAGAAGACAGTCAGAGTGACTCTATGCAGGAGGAGCTAAGCAGCCCAGCAAAAGAGACAGCGCTGGGGGATAAGGCAGAATATGTCACAGGGGGTGGAAAAGTACTTCGCTCCTCGACAGTATTCCTCTCTGATGCAGAGTATGAAGAAGCAGGTGAGGATGGCATAGCCAAGAAAGCAAAGAGGATAAAGAGAAAGAAGGTGACAGATAGGGAACAAGTGAAAGTAAAGAGGATGAGGCGGAATCCTGAGGTCGATCAGCCGCTGGAAGCCCAGACTGACTCTCTGGCTTCTACCAAACGGAAAGGTCTGCCCAGGATCAGTACCAGTGGAGTCCTGCATTCCCTCCCTATCTCCCTCTCTCTTGCTCCCTTTGCTTCTCAGTTTCTCAGTCCTTATGTTCTCTCACTGCCACCTTCCTCAGTAGGGCTGAGTATAGCCGACAGAGGTGAAGACCAAGATAGAGTAAATGTCCCCGTCTTCTCTAACCCCCCGACCGTTACCCGTTGCCCCGATCCGTTCAACGTGCCACCTCCTTCCTCACGCACACCCCTGCCTCAGTCCCTGCCCAACGGAGGAGACTGTGAGTCTGCGCTGGACCTCAGTATTGGTAAAAGCTATGGATCTGCCCCTGCTCAGTCATCTTCTGCATCCACAAACGACAGGACTCTAGCACAGCGAGACAAGTTGTTGGATGGACTTGGACTGAGGCCAACATCCATAGGTGTTCCGGGGACTGGGGGGCTCCTCGTGGTCCAAGTCAAGCCTGATTCTACAATTGGAATCCCTGCTCCCAGTAGAAATGACTTCAGCATCCACAGCAATAAAGGTAAGATCAGCAACATGCCTATCAAAGCAGCAGAACAAGTGAGCACCACTGTTAGGGAGAGAGAAAAGGACCGTAAGAATCCAAAGGTACGGCGATACAGGGACATGAGGCGATCCCGGACTGTCATCCACTCTGATCAGCTGGATGTGCTTTATGGCTGCTACTTCAAAGACCCGAACCCTGGAAAACATGAGTTTGAACAGATATCAGAGTGGATTCACCTCCCAAAGAAAGTAGTTCAGATTTGGTTCCAGAATATGCGGGCCCGGGAGCGCAAGGGAGAGGTCCGATTCATCAGTGATGGTACGTTGGCAGCGGTGGGCAAGCCACTTATAAAGTTCACCTGGCCGCTGACGCAGCCTATATTCTCCAGTGGCTCCAAACCTAACAGCACCTCTCCTCATAGCAGTGGAGTTACTGCAAAACCTAATCCTTTGGATACTTGCCCAAAGATAAAGCCAGAGCAGGAACTAAGGAAACAAAAGGAAGCTCCTGCCCTTTCAAAGGTTGCTGCTTCTCGTTCTGTCCCCAACACGGGAATTAGTGCCCCTTCAGTGCCCAAGGCCAAAATTGAGTCAGACGCACCAGCTGCATTGACCCAAACCATCCCCAAAGTTTCAGCTGTGATTTCTACTCTCCCAGCTGTAAAAACTCCCGTAAAACGCAAGCGAGGCAAAGAGCATGAAATAAAAAAGGAGGAAGAAGAAAACACAGACGATGAAGAGAAGCAAGAGAGCAACAATTTTGGGCCTGGCACCACCAACCGCATGGTGCCTAAACTCCCCTTCAAACATCTTGGCAAACACTCAGTCCCTGAATCTCAAAAGAATAACAGACTTAACTATTGGTCTCCCCAGGGCCCTTTTAAGATTAACACCTTATGCAGGGACCAGCTGGGCCTGTCCACGACGAGCCCCCTCAAGGACACCTCGACCACTCCTTCGGTTGCTAGCAAGTCGCCCCCTGCAGAAGGAGCCTACCTGCAGCAATCTACACCCCGGCGGCCGCGGACTCTCCTCACCTCTCTGCAGCTGTCCATTCTGCAGTCATGCTATGAAACTTGCGCTCACCCCAACGCGCTGGAGTGCGAGGCAGTGGGGACGGAATTGGGGCTTCCGCTCAAAGTGGTGCAGATCTGGTTCCAGAACACCCGTGCTAAGGAAAAGCGCTGGCGACTGCAGCAGGAGAAGCAGGTACGTTCTGTGTCTCGTTGTGCAAATTGAGGGTTAGTCCAAGTTGTTTAGTACTATACTGTAATCGCTAACAAACTTGCTGTCTTACTATGAAATTTTTTTTTTTAATGAAGCAAATTCTCATTTCCATGGAAGCTAAATTTCAGTCTCTTCCATTTTGCAGTCTCCCAGTTCGACGGACTCCCCTAAGAAGGTGGATGTCAGCTCAGGCAGCTATCTGCATTACAGCGCCCTTCGTGCTAACCGCCCCATACTTCCCAAACCGGTTAAGTTGACTGTGGTGGAGCCCTCCACACCACCTGTTCTAGGCCAGCCGGCCGGTCGTGAGACCCTCAGGGGCAGATGTGAGGTGTGTGCAGTCTGCTTTGAGTCCAGAGCAGCAGGGAGAGCCCATGTCTTCTCCGTTCAACACCTGGCCACACTGAGGGTCACTAACTTTGGCCAGTTGCCCTCCCTTGTCAATAATGGCTCCAACGCATGGTCGAGCTCCGATTCTGGAGTGGCTACATCGTCATCTCCATCTCTGACTAACACCAGCAGCTAATGCATTCATTTTATGTGCTGACACACATATACTCTGGACCCATAGGCTACTTTTATTCAATGGACACAAACGGTTGTAGGTATTTAAGCACCTCAATTTTAATTATTGGCTCCGGGGGAGGCCCACACTATACCCGTTTTTTAACTAAATATCGTATGGACTTTTTGCACCAACCATTTGAATACATGTAGTAACTTATTGGGGGTTTAATAAGATGTAAGAGGAACCATGGGTTCTGATAGTGCAGCGCTTGTTTTTTGAATCTCACCATTTGGCCCCAGAGTAAGACTTTTGGGTAAACCTTACTCATGCACATCATTGGGCAAGGATGTGGGTGTGAGAAAGAAAAGCCCTTCAAGAGGCTCCTTGCAATGTGTCAGAGAAGTTTCCTTGTTAGGTTACGTTTTTGCTCAAAACCTGCATGGTTTTGTCACATGTTCTGCCAATAAGCCTCCACTTAATGTAATTTTGGTTTGTGGCCGTGGGGATCTAGATCTGAACTCTATCTTGCTGCAACCCCTTTTTTAAACCATACTGACTCTGGTAGACTTGGAAAATTAAATATAGATGCCATTTTTACTGGATTTCAGTAGGCGTATTGAGATCTTTCTTGGGATTTATCATGGACAACTTTGATTTTAAGGATCCTATGTAGACCTTTACAAATTTTGGTGTATGTAAAATAAGTTAGGTCTGTTTTGCAGATGTTGTTCTGTCTTGCACTTTGCCTGTTAACACAAAGAATTGGGGGGGGGGGGGGGGGGGGGTTTGCATGTGGTGCCGTTGTATGCACATAAGGCACTGGAAT
>JAOYSI010003092.1:0-47803 GCA_025775065.1 Hiodon alosoides
ATGGGGTACTGTGCTCGAGGGACCACAGACTCATTTTAAGGTAATGTAGTCCTATTGGCCGGGTGCAGTAGCACTACAATCCCCAGGAAGCGAGGTCCGGACAGGCAGCCATTTTGAATTTAATTAATTCATTGGAACAGCTGCATTCAATTAAACCAATTGGCAGCCTTTAGAAAGGGGCAGCCAATGCTCAGTTGGTTGAGAAGAGTTTGAGAGTGAGTTAAGAACCAAGAGCAGTATTGAAAGAATGAGATTTTGTGAAAAGTAGGACTTTAAACTCTTAGTGTTTTGAGCTGGTAAGTAGCTTAGCTCCCCAGCCAATTAATTAGAGATTATTGTGTAGTTAGCACTCCAAAAAGAGTTAGGCTTTTGTTTGGGTTATCTTCTTTAAAGGTTTTTCTTTTGTTTGGCACACTATACCGTGTGTGTGTGTGTGGATAATAAAGTAAAAGTATATGGCTTTTCCTAATATGGTTGGGTCATTGATAAATTAATCAATTCATGGTATAATATGTTTTCAACTGCTTGGCAGCAGTATGATGAAGAAAACAGAACTGGTTGGCTACTGAGATGTTTGTCTGGAACAAAATGCTTCAGGGCATGTGTCAGGAACTGGCTTACAAAAACAAACAAATCCCTCTCAATGTTACTACTGTTAATTAAGACAAAAAGACCCCTATGATTACAACAATTTTGCCCTCCTCTAGTTTTAACCAACATAATGTGCCTTGAAATGTAAGATGTACCTTTTAAATATAAGCTCTTTTTCATTTGAATGTCAAGTCCACATCTGGCCAACTGGAAGGTGGGCATGAAACGTAAGCAAACGCCATCGCAACAGGGAGAAGTGAGTAGCCAGCAACACCAATTACTGCTGTGAGGTGCGTAGGTCTTCTGGCGAAACTGGCCCTTAATGACAAACAAATGTGATGGCAGGGCTGTACTCCTTGGTTTGGAAACGATTGCTTCCAGCCTGAATTCAACATAATTCCACTTATCAAGAGAGACAGTCTAGTCTAGGTGAAGGTTCTGGCCTTTATATAACCTAGCTTTTCCCCTCCTGTCCTTTTCCATACAACTGTTGGCAAAGATCGTATTGAGTGATCGAAAGGATAAGGTATGAAATTAAGGGATGTTTCGGTTTGCTGATTTTTAGAATTCTGAATATTAAGAACACAACAGGACTTATCAGGGCTAAAATACAGTCAAAGCTGTCCAGAGCGGATATTTCCCCCACTTTGGTCTTACGCACACCCAATGAACCGGCTGCAATCAGTGTAGACTTTCATAGCCAAAACAGTAGCCGTTGGCCATGACGTATAAACCATGATGTTTTGCTTCAACAAAGCAGTCGTTTCATTGTACGGTACTCCAAAACTTCCACCTTTTTTTTTTTTTTTTTTTTACAAATATTTCATTAAAAAATGTCAAAACAAAAGTTTACAAAATGTTACGCTTTCTGTTGTGGCAAAATGAGTAAATACAAGGTTTCCTCACCTTCTACGAGAGAGAGGTTCTTCAATGCCACAGACTGCTCCCAGTCTTTGAGTCTTAGGTCTTCGGTGATCGTGTTCAGGATGTCGATCTCATTCCTCAGCTGTTCTTCCATGTGCACCTGCGTTACCCTCATGGTCCTGGTGTCCTGTGTCACGTTGGTGATCTGCACCTGCAGGTCCTGTATCTTCAGGCGGTGGAAACTGATGTCGCTCACAAACGTCCGGTTCACTGACCCCATGGTCCAGCCAATTTCCTCCAGACGGTCCTTGAGGCCATCTACCTGGCCAGCGGTCTCCTGGATCAGGGTGGCGTGGGTCTGTAACCTGCTGGAGGCCCGTGCCAGATCCGCAGTTAGAGTGCTCACGTTCCACCGACTGGAGACATTCAGCCCGCCGACGCGGTCCCCAAGCTCTGCCAGCGAGCCGATTGTCTGCTCCGACTGTGCGCGCAGGCCCCGCGTGTCCTGTTCCAGCCTCTGCACCGTCAGGCCCAGATGCAGCAGCGCCTGCGAGTGGTTCTGGAAGAGGCCCTCCAGCTTCCAGATATTCTCCAAGACGTCAGTCTGGGCTGAGAGCTGGCCCAGCGACTGCTGAAGCTCCCGATACCGCTCCCCCAGGCGAGTCACGTTCTCCAAAAGCGCCTCCTGCTTCTCCGAAGAGACTTGTGACCTGGAGACTGAAGAGATGGGAGAAGAAGGCCGGAGGTTGGGTGCCGTTACTTTTTCTGACTAAAGTACGGGACACCGTCAATTGAGTTTACAGCAAGTTCCGTGTCACGGTCATAAAACGTATAAGTTCAAGGGTAGCGTAATAAGGATATTAAACAATAAACAAGCAAGATGGGAAAGAATCTCCAAACCTTTTCTTAGAAACCTTATCTTATCTTATTATAATTTTAGGAGATGCTTGTAGCCAGAACAACAAGCATTTTTTTTTTTTTTAAGAGCAATTCTCCTCCAGGGACTTCAACATTAAACATTCTGGTAACAAAACCAGCTTATACTACTAATGAAACATGCTACAATTATCCTGTTTTTGCGCAAAAAACATTCCTCTCAATCAATCCCTGTAATTTATTTTACTGCATTTGTACCAACTTTGATAACAACGAGTAAAGAGAAAATCACATTGCACAACATTAATTAATTGCATGTTTTGTTTAAACTTTCACAACAATGTTTCAGCATTCACACAAAGGATCTCAGAATGATTCCAGACTACCCACTCTTGTATATTAGATAATATAAAGCCTTTTTTAAGTTAAAACATTTGTGATAAATACTTTAGTAAAGAAAATGAATGACTGGAGACTTTTGTTGCCATTTAATTGGGAAATGGGAAGTTAAAGTTAAGTATAAATAGGTTTTATGACACTTGAGCAACACATAGCTTTATAGTTGTGTTCAACACAGAATAACAACATGAAATTGGCCCATGGGGAGTAAATAGCCCCCCCGGCTATGATGCAATTCTGAGATTTACCAGTCACGAGATAAAAATATCAATATTTGAAAAAAAATATGTTTTCAAACTGAGAGGAAAAGGTAAGATTTTGTTTGGCCAAATCACATATTGTTGTGTGAGCTATTTCTCATTAAACCACAGTATGATGAGGTCATATTTGGCTTTAAAAAAACAAGCAAAATATTATTTTGGGCTGTATACATTGCTAATGTCTCGAAAACCAAAATAAGTTAACGCCAAGGAATATTTCATATTTAATAACTTACTCCTTTCAACTTATTTTCCCATTGACAGCTGCAGGTAAGGCTAATTGTTATTAATCAGGTCCATATCCAGAGAACCACCCTCTCATGTCGATTTAAAACTTGTCTGGGCTGGAGCCAAAAACCACAAAACCAAAACAGATGGATCCTTCCCAGCAGGATAAATTAGGCAGGGAAATATCTGGATTTTCGTACAAGAAGAAATTTGGAGTAGGTTTGGAGTAGATCTGCTCTCCGTCATCCTTGGAGACGGCATAACTTGTCCTGCAGGACTATGGGAGCTTTGACCGTATGTTGGAAGAATTCTCAGATCGCACACTGCTAAACTCTACCTGCTTTCTGACGCTTCTGACACATTTGCCTCTTCTCCCTTTCTGCCGCTGTTCTGAAACGTCCACTTTCACACCACACAATTTCAAGCTCAGATACCCAGTGAAGAACCACTGACCACAGAGAGCGGAAAAAAAATACTTTTTCGTGCAAAACCTTTCTCAGGGAGGGACAGATGCTCGTGCGAAGCTCTCACTGCCTCTCACTGGGGTGATTTCGGTTAACAGGATGTCACTGTGGAAGCCAATCCTCCGGCCCAGGTGCGAGTCAGCTGTGCGCTTCCAAACCAACGCACTTTCTCACAGTTCAAGAATGGAGTGAAAAATGTTGGCCTTGCTGCTCTCCCGTATTCTGTTGTTTGGTTTCGCTTCTAGCCCCGGCGTATCCCTGATTTATCCCCTGGGCTTTCACCCACTAACCAACCTCTTCAAACAGGCTCGTTTTACCGAGTCCTGTGGCGCGTGTTGTTGGTCTTGTTTTTAGAGGAATTAGAATGTAAAACACAGCTGCTCCTTTCTATCGTGGCCGCTGATTATCATCGTGCCTGCATTCCAGTGTTCTATGTGCGGTGAGGAGGCACCTCTCAGCCCCCTGCACACTATGTTCTCTTTACAACACCGTGGAGCCTGTGTTGAGAAAACGCCTCAAAACCCGTGTGCCTATAAACGCACATTTGTGCACACAAACAATTCCAAACTATAAAATAAAGAAAGGCACTAGGCAGATAAAATCTGAATGTTGTAAAATGCCTAAAATTCCTGAGCAGATTTGCTAGTACATTCGGGCTGGCTGACGGTGCCCACCTGCTGTGGGCGTGGTCAGTTTTTCCAGTCTTCCCTGTCTCACGATCCTAAAAATAGAATTTCGGAGTTAAGTGGTGGTGGCAAAGGCAAGGTATTTTGCCAATGTGTGTTTCGTTGGTAGTGGTCGTCCCATGGCTGGTCGGTTCAGAATAATGGTCCAATCTGTGTTGAAGTGACACTGCTGCCCCAGATGAATGCTCTCTGCATATCCCCCTGGAGAGAACAGCTTGGACCGTAGCTAACATGATGGATTACAAGATGCCCAAAGTGCCAAACAACAGCGGAGGGCTGCCGTTCTGTTACAGCATGTTCCCTTTTGACAGATTGTTCATGTTTGTGAACCAGGGGCCATTATTTGTGATTTATTAGTGAGTGTGTTTTCGACACGATGAAGTATCATGTCAATAAGATCACTACATACATCTACAGTGCAAGACTACAGCAAGATATTTGATTCTGACAGGTGCACTTCCACCATTTGGCTTTTCAAAATCACCATTCTACAACTCCCAAAAGTCCAGACATGCCATGTCATAAATCAAAGACAGCAATTTGTGAGTTAACAGTTAATTCAATATTTCCCAATATCAGGAATAAGATAAGACTGTCTGAAATATCTAATATTTGTTTGTAGATAGGAGCATAGAGGTAACCCTTGGATCTGCTGACCACTTCTAGTACTGATAACGATAGAATGTGCAAACACAACATGAGAAGAGGAGTTGAAGACTGACATCTTAACGTCAGGAACTTGTATAAGAGGGCAGGTATGCTAGTGAGTACGAAAGGGTTGCCTGGTAGACTTATTCTCTTCTTTCAAGGGTTTCAATCTCATCTCGTCAGTATAGTCCCAATACAAGCATTACAAGCGAAGCCTTCCACAGCTGCTCTTTTCAATCAGTTTCTGGACTGAATTAATTCGAGAGGATGGTTCTCTAGGCTGTTATTCGGTCATGCTTGATTTTTCCACTGGAGATACCGCGCAGGCAGTTTCCGTGGGGAAACTCAGGGGAATCAGCACACAAGTTTCAGCGGGAAACAATGGTGTTACCGAGTTCTCACGAAAACTTACAGACGTTTCCCTCACAGGCACAAAGAAAGACCATGGAGGGCAGGATTGCATCAGCGCAGGTGGGACTTCAAAGGGCAAGACGCCGGGAGTTGACATGAGTTGATTGCTCTAACCAATACAGATAGCAGGTGTATTGGTTAGACCTCTGGAGAACATACAGCACCACTGGACATCCCAGTTCACTGAAGTTAACCTGGAGAAGGGTGGGTTAGGTCTAGAAAATTGATAAGGAAATTGCTCAATGTCTACTGAACACAAATAGCATAAAATTCTGGATAAAAAAAGAAGAAAAAGAATGTGAATTTTAAGCAAGTGAATCAGATTTGTTGATAGTCTTGCAGCTGATGACATCATAAAAACAGCCAAATTTAGATTCCTGCCTCGTTGAGTGTGACTTTTAACTAGACAAAGACGTCAGAGGGAATGTTTTTGCAGTTATCTGAAAACTCTCTCCGGGAACACAAAAACACTCTCTCTGCCTGTTTCTCGCCACGCCTTCAACATGGAAGCACAGCGGTGGCCAGCTTTCCATGGAAGCTCTGTCAGTCTCCGTCCCGTCGGCCCCTGTGCTACAAGAGCCCTGCAGCGGACAGCTGGAGGTGGATGTCGTCGCATAAGTGCGACGCCCTCCCACGTCCACACCAGGAATGTGGACACCAAACCCGAGCGGCTAACAACAACCAGGGTGTTTAACAAAGAGGCCAGTGTCCCGGAGCGTGGGCGGGCAGAGCGACGTCAGCCCTCAGGCGGGCACCTTGCGGTAATGCAATGTCCTCTGGAACGGGCGAAACTGCGCCCCAGTGAAAATCAACACTCGTGACCTTTAGAGTGCGCAAAGGGAGCCAAGTGAAAAAAGAACGTATAGTGATTCAAACTCTGTGTGGGTGCCACTCGCATCAAAATGACTTTCGCAAATTGCATGAATTATCTGGTTAAAAAATAAAATAAAAATCAAACAGTAAATGGATACTGTCCTTGAAGTACATATCCACACAAACTAACAGAAAACACAGTTCTGGGTTCGAGAGTGCGCCGTTTCCGTTTTTTGACTGGATAGCCGATAAAGTTTTCGTTCACGTGCCTCGGAGCCCTTACTGCCAGCGTGTCTACCTAGGCACTGTCAGAGAGACAGGTCAGGCAGCGCTGAACCAAATCCGTGTGTCCCGGTGCACGTTTCATCTGGAACACATTACACTCCATGAGTCACGCTTACGTTTGGGAGCACTTACTTTTACCTGGGCCACAGCAGAGGGGGAGAAGAAGGAGAGGATCAGAGCCTTCGGACTTACTCGGGAAGCCTTTGAACGCTCCCTTAGCATTAAAGATGTTTCTTTTTGAATGGACCGGTGTGACATTTTCTAAACTGGAAATTGAAATAGGCTTATAAATATATAGACGCATTTCTAAATCTCTGAACAGGCTATAAGACTACTGTAGCTTCAGAAAACCGTTCCGTGGCATAGCGTTCCAAAGTTCTTCGGTTTGTGTTGGATGTGAATTTATGACAGAGTGGGAAAGTTGGTTTCTTTAACGGGCAGGCTTGAAGCCATCATTTCTTTACAGGAGAGATGCTCTGGTAGATCAGATAGAAAATAAGGTGGGCAGCTCTGGTTTTGGATAACTTTTTCTGGAAACGTGGCCGGCGATTAATGAGGAGCAGAATGAATGCCTGGATCAGGATTATAAGGCTTAAACCAGAGTGGAAGAACAGCTACAGTTGGCTTGGTCTGTGCATTCTTGTCGTGATGTCCTCCTTCACTCTTTGATTATGTTTTTCACACTGGCTCCTGGTCCTCACCAATCAGCAATAGACATACATGTTCCAGTTGCTATGTAGATTTCAACAAATAATTCCAACCACTCTCAGACATTAACTGTAGCAACAGACAAACATGCTTGTTCCATTTCGTCCATTTCGATTTTTAAAACACTGTATTAATGTTAACGTGACATTAAGTCATCAGTGTATAACTTTATATAATTATTATACAATAAAATTATAGAGGGGAGTAAAAAGCAGGGGAGTTAGCAGCCAAATGAGATTTCATCTTCTTCTGATTTTATCCCACTCCACCTGCATCTTGACGGACTGTGAGGGCCTGTGTAATTTTTTCTGCATTTTGTGGATGGGCATCAACTATTCTGTGCAGAGATAGCGACCTTGGAGCATCCTATCCCAAGCAGGCAGCATAGAATCTCGGTTTAAAGTAGCCATATACCCTTTTAATCATTCAGAGCACACCGTCCAGGGAGATGAATACAAGATTTCCTGGTGGAGTAAACCTAAAAAATGGAGACTTGACAGACATCTGTTTTCTTTACCATCCCCCATAAAATTGTACTTTGCTGCAGTGAAATCTGCCTTTACAACACTGAGGCTCCTTTTCATGCGCTGTTTCTGGGAGAACCTTAAACCGCATAGGTTACCGCATACAAAATCCTTCTCGTAAATATAGGATTAAACCTGTGATATGATAACAAACGCGCTGAAAAAAGCACGATAGTAACGAAAAACAACCCAAAAGCCTGCTCTTTAAACCGAAGTCTGAACCAAAGTCTGCTTCTCATACTGGGCGATTATCAACCGAAAGCCGGGGGTTGTTGTTATGACCACCGGGCCCAGCGCCGTTGCGGGCCTGATACACAAACTATAGGCCTCCGCTCACGATGTGGAGAGTTTTACCAGCACCAGGCCCTCGCTGCTGGAATGCTCATAAAGACCGTCTGCTTCACTTTTATTTAGTTTCACTTTCTGAAGCCCAGTTCAAAGCCCACCTCACGCTGAGCGGGGGAATTGACTCTTTTTTTTTCTGGAGTGGCGCTTCCCTGACCCAAATGGAGTTGTTTTTGCCTCGCCGACGGTGTCGGCGTGCCAAGTGCACCTGCTCTCCCACTTCCAACCCCTGTGGGGTCCTTATCGCAACCTTCCCGTCTCCCTTGTGACCCTAAATTAGCTTACTCTGACTCTCAATCTGTCCAATCTCTTTGACCTCCCTTTGTTTCTGGATCAAATCTACACCTCAGATGGGCGGTCTGATATAGATTTATATTTGAAACAAATACGCACACAGCGAGGAAGCGTCTAGTTTGCTAAGAAACTTTGCATGGCAAAAACAAAAACAAAAATTTCAATTCCAGTTTGTACGGTTTGCCTTTTAATATACTCAGAAGCGAAGACGTAGTCTCAACGCAACCGAGCAGATAATGATCAGACTGTTCTGAGTAGGCAGTCATTTAGAAATTTTTCTTGACAACTTTAATGAATGTTGTCCCTGTATGGTTATTTCCCGAGAGACACTGTGAAATTTTCAGCCAACAGATCCCCAAACGATAATGATCATCATTATTGTAAAAAGCCCTATGGCGGGAGGATAAGACACAGACACACTGCAACACGTGCTCCTTATACTCGTTGTGCTTAATTGCCACTCTAACAGACAAGCATTTTAAAAATGTAATGATACGACCCGCTGCTCCAGCTGTAAAAGTATACTAGGGTAGGTTTTACTGTAGCTGAGCACCTCAACCTCTCTGAAAAACAATAACTGTAGCCTTATTTGAAGCATTGTTAGAACACCAGGTTTCGTCTTGAAGTGCGTTTTTTTTTCTCTTTTCTCAGTTTGTTTAGAATGATATAGCCCTTGGTGTTCCTTTGTTGTACTCTGTGAAATGTTCTTTCTTTGCCACATCAGCCTCGATCTTTGGAGTTGTAAACATGCTACATGGGGAGACGCTTGACAAGCAGTTTGGCCGTGATGGTAAGACGAGTGGTTTCTGACCTTGTGGGGCGCTCGCCGGAGCCTTTTGTCCTGGCAGATGAGGAAGAACCCACCACCAGTTCAAACGACTGGAAAAGCACAGGGATTGATTTCACAATGAATTGGAGGACTCCTTCTGTATACTTTTCAGTTTGCTTTGGGGGATTTTTTTGTTTTTTTTTCTCAGTGACCCAATGGTTTATGCCCATTTTCAGTCAGAGTTCAGGGATTCGTTCCACACCATAGTGAGTCCAAGAATTGAGATTAACTGGAGCGCAGCCAAAATGATATACAAAAGGACCCCAGTCTTGTTGCCTAGCTACAAACGGTTCTGGAATATTTTCAAAATCTCCGATTATAATGCCCATACCTGACTGTAACCTATACCTGAAAGAAAATTTTATGCACACAAAAAATTTTTGTCTTGAAAAGAAGATGGTCTATTACCATTTGTGACAGCTGAAACGTCTGCAGTTTTTCTTTAACTAAAAAAAGATTTCGTTAAGATCAGAGGAGAGCGTGTCCCTCAAGTTTACAGACGTCAGGGAAGCCAACAGGAGTCGCTGTTTAGCGATGAGCTGAGAGAATCCCTACCGATTTATGCTTACCCTCGCCAGGTCGTCGCTCTGCCAACTGTGCGGCAATGCTGTCTTCTAAAGGCCAAAATCAGCAAATGACGAGTTGCGTTTGAACTTGTGAAATCCAGATTATAGTACTCAATTGCTTTACTGACTGAGCAACTCAGGGGGCCCTATCTTAGATTGCTAAACTTTTTGCAACATGCTAGATTTATTTCTTGGACATTTTAAACATACTGGCAGATGTTTTTCTACTGCTAGGATCAATTTAAAATCTGCATAAATCTGACCGAGATCTTCTGCTCTTACTATGCTTTTAGTTAAGGATAAGAAAAAAAGCTCTAGATTTATCTGAATTTCTATCTAAGACCCCATTATGAATATGTCCTTTGAAATAACTTTACTCTAAGAATAATGTGGTACCGTTTGATTTAGTTTCTAATTTTTTCGTCCTGCAGTGTGCTCGTATCTCCAGAGAAGAGACTGGTTGAGGCCAAAGTTGATGAAACGCCACAAAACTGGCATGAGACCGCAGATCTCCATCTAATCTGACAGTTTATGGTTATCTTGGCTAGTGTTTTGGGTAATGGGAGACTGCTGGGAGAGAGACCCAGCTTTCGCTGCATCGTTCATGCACCAGAAATTTAGAGAAAGACTGACACCAAATGACCTCCACACATGTAGTGAGTCAGAGACCTCCTTGGTTGGGAAACAAGCCGTACCTTAGGATTCAGAACATGACCAAAAGTGACACTGACTAACAAGTGATTTGTTGCCAAACAAATCTGCGCTCTGAAATATAGATGCTTATTTATGTTGTAGAGGAAGATTCATGCAGGGAAAGGCCATCAGCTGCTCGTTTCCCCCAGTGACCCTAAAAGAGGAAATTCCACTGGTGTGCTGAGACGTGCTGTAAAATCGTTACCTAGCAGAAGCTTTTGTTCAGAACAGCATGAACTTCACAGAGGTATATGTTTCTTAAAGCAATCTAGGTAAAGCACCCCTTCTCTGAAACCACACAGATTCAAACTGACAACCTAGTTGTTACAAGTCCAATGCTTAAATGACTCCACTGCCTGCTACCAGGGGTACAAATACACTTTGTTAATTCAGGTACCCATGAAGCGTGCCTCGAAATAAATGAAAGTCAAGCTGACGAGGTCTGGGGCAGTAGGAATTTTTTCACAGCTACCCAACCTTCTATGGTAACATTTATGCTTTACTTTTCATTGAGGAGGACAAACAAAACCTGGCAACCACGTCAGCCACATGTTTGGTTTTTTTCAAAATAGTTCCCTGCTGTAGTCTTTTCGACTACATTGAGTGATTGAGCACCATAATGTCCCATTGCAAAAAAAGGGCATTTCTAATGGCAAGGGCGAACTACATGACCACAATAGATTTTTTGGTATTACCACCGGTTCCTGAGATCACCTGACGCCACCTTGCAGTGAATTTTAACTCCTACCTCAAGGAGGCCTTAAAATGTGCAATGCCTTAAACCTACCTCTGACATTTTGCAATTTCCTTAGTTTCTAGCCCTGGGATGAATGGCGGACATTACTTGTAATGTGGCCTAAGGGCATTTTATATGATTTGGTTCTGAGCCAGAAGGATTATGGGAAGTTTATGGTAACTGGTCCAGCTAACACACTCTTGTCCAGTGAAATCACCACGGGGTCGCTTAAAAATGAGTACATTTGGCCAATGCATTATTCCACACACGCAGTCACCGCAGCAGTGTTATTTTGATGAAGGCCCTTTGCCCTGCTGGAGCTGGGTTCAAAAGCTACACATGTGTCTGGTCTTGAGTAACAATTGATCCACATCTCCCCTTGAACTTCATCGGTTTATTGGTTTCTTCTGAATGTGTCCTAGCGAGGAGAATAAACATTACAGTCAGAGTTTTTATTTAATATTTAAATCATATGTCTGAATAGGATATTTTATTGTCAATAAAGGTATTTGTTTATTCTGAAGTGCTGTTAATACTACCAAGTAATACTTGGCAGTGACAAATATAAGCACTCAGAAATGATGTGGCATGCGGTATAGCAAACATAACTAAACCATGTCTGAAGCTAAAAATGTTGGGGGGGGGGGAATGACAATTTAAGGTATCAAACCTTAAACCAGGGTTCAAAAGATAGACAAAGAGAAAAAAGAAAAAATTTCCCCTCATTTGAAAATTGATTTATTTAAGAGCAAGAACGTGACAGAGATTTCAGGCTGATTTGTGTATTTAGTGAATATCACCGTGCCATTATGTTAGCATAGTCATAAATCATGAGGGGTTTTCTCACACCTAATGTATCACAGGTCCCATAAATCTTTATCTCCATGGGCACAGTTGAATAAAGAAATGTGCCATTTCAAAACTACAACACGTTTTCAATGTTGTCAACCCTATGAGTTTTCATTGACATGCTGACCAGACTAGAAGCATCAAGATGTAAAAAGAGAAATGTGTATGTGTGTGTGCGTGTGCGTGTGCGTGTGCGTGTGCGTGTGCGTGTGCGCGTGCGCGTGGGCATGTGCATGTATACGCATGTGCGTGTGAGTACATTTGTGACCAGGTCTACAGATGTACTTCAGATGTAATTCATGCTTGCCACAGTAAAAAATGCAAGGAGGAGGCCAGCGAACAAATTAAATGCAAATTTAAACTCAAAAACCTGGAATCACAAAACCAAAAATACATTTTTCTGGAAGCATCCATCATTGTGCTTATGGAACTGAAAATCCCAGCAGGGCTTTGCGATTGTGTGAAGTACTTAACCTCAGTTGCCTCGTTAAATATCATTCTATATATCTAAAATGGTTAGAAAAATTGCATGTAATGTAAGTCACTCTAGATAAAAGAGTTTGCTAAATAAATAAATAAATAAATAAATGGAAAGAGGGAAATGTAAAGAAGAAAAAAAGGGTGTCGTACACATTTTTGTCATTAACAGGGGCTGATGCCAAACTTCTGTCTCGTTATTGTTCTTTTTGGAAACATATATCAACGGCGAGTTAAATCATAACCATGGCACGATCTGCAATTCACCAAAGACTGTCAAAGCCTGTTGTCGTGGTGCAAAGGAATCTCAGGCCCCTGCATGCAAGCCTTCCACAACAACAACAACAAAAGTGTGGTTGAATTTCAGATGAGGTGAAGCAGTTCACAAACATGTTCAAAACAGAACAGAACAACAGAGGTCACACTAAAGGTCATACTGACATCCAAGTGGTGCGTTTGCTTTCAGTAAAATCGCTGTTCCCTCAACCATAGGCTATGTGTACATCAACAAAACGAAAACCCAAACAGGAGATGAACATCAAAGAGCTGATGTAAACCTTAACTTTTAGCGTTGGTTGTATCATTGCTTCCAAAACAATGGCTGTTTATCTCATATATAATACTTTTCATATAGGGCTCCAGCTGGCACAAGTCCAGCAAAGCCTCATAGCAGCACTGTATGCATTGTGCGTGCTTTATGCATTGTGCGTGCTTTATGCACTGTGCGTGCTTTATGCACTGTGCGTACGTTATGCATTTTGCGTACTTTATGCACTGTGCGTACTTTATGCACTGTGCGTACTTTATGCATTGTGTGTACGTTATGCATTTTGCGTACTTTATGCACTGTGCGTACTTTATGCACTGTGCATACGTTATGCATTGTGCGTACTTTATGCATTGTGCGTGCTTTATTTTCAATACCTTGGGTCCAGCAGTTACTGCAACGCACTGGTGGTGTGGCACTCAAGGTGATAGGCTTGTAACCGAAAGGTTGCTTCAGTACATATTCTGCTGTATTAGTGGGTGAATGTAGAATTTGTGAGCTTTTATGAGAAATTAAAATTTGCTAAGCAATTAAGTTGTTTTCATGTGACCATGCCCAAATTTACTCCTCACCCAGTGCTGGGGACTGAATATCGTGCCAGCCGAACTTTCATGACCTGGAGCCATATGCAACACGACTCTTTTAAAAAGAAAAATATCCTCTGAGTGGTTGTTCCCAATAAACTGCTTTGGTTTCTTCACCAAAATCCTGATGATTTCATGCTTATGCAATCTGAACTTTCTGATAGGCTAATAGCTTCCAGAGCCACTTCTAACTAGTCGTGATTAGATTATGATGAACAAGGTTGCCCGCCACTATTTGTTTTCTCATTGATACATTTATGGACGTTTCCCTGGATACTGGGCGCCATCCTATTCATGACTTAAGTCTGAAAATGTATCACATTCAAAAATTATGTTTTATTGCTTTCCAATTCATGCTGGATTTGTGACTTGGATGCGTTTGACAGCAGCTGACCCTTTCCGAGGGCATGGTATCCACGCCGACGTGCCTCCATAATTGGCAATGTTTTAGCAGCATGAGGTTCCAGCTTTTCGAGCTTCTTCCTCGCCAAGGCGCATCGAACGAGCCCATTACATTTTCCCCTCATAAATGTGCAAAAGCAAAGTCACTGTATCTTTCCAAATGCTTATATAAGAGAGACAGAGGTTAAATAAATCCTGAGGCACCCAGGTTGAAAATGAAACCACCATGCTTGATTTATCCCTGCCGAAAAGATCAGCTTAATCCCTGCTCCTCCCGAACCAGAACCCGGGCAATGAAGGTGGGATCAATGGCTGCTCATGTCAAATTTCATAGGTCAGCGTCCTGGAGACATTCAGCTATGACCCTTTATTTATATTTCATGCTCTCTAAATGCTGCAGTTTCCCTCTGACACAACTTTTATACCAACAGCTCTAGTCTAGGTTTTTCATTACCATAAGATTTTGCCCGCTATGCACTACGCATATCACTTGGGCATTTAAAGGTAATGGCTTCTCTCTCTCATCCAAGCAACAGGTGCTTTTAAACAGTGGGTGAGCTAAGTGTAAATTTGTCAGCCACTACAACTGTGTGAAATCAAACACAGAGAGGCAGCTGTATGTGTGTTCTGACTGTACTCCATTTGCTGCTCAGAGATTTGACTTTGGGACAATGCTTTGGCCCTCTTGCCTTTCTGCCCAGTGATGTGTCTCAATTAGACAGCTAACTTACCCAAGGGGGTTTTAACAACTTAAACTTGAGCTTAATGCGTTAAGCTGTTATAGTGTTAATGGCAACATTGCACAAGAAATGAATAAAATTACCCAGCAGTGAAGAACTTACGTGGACCAGCAGCTGGGGCCATTATTGCAGACGATTATTGAAAGAATCTCAGTCATTTTGTTTGGTTCCTTGATCCAGCTTGCAAAAGAGGGTTGCGGCTGAACACGGGCAGAACGCTGCCCAACACACAGACTACTCTCCCCTCTCCCCGCAGCACTGCGGCTGCCATGGCGCGGGCTGACCCCACCTCAGCAGCTAATGCTGGATACGCTCTGGGGAATAGGCTGGTTTGGAGATGATTAACGACTCTTTGGTTCCCAGTTCGGCAACGAGATGGAGAGCCTTGCTTTATCCAATGACAGACATTTCATCTGTGGGATGCCAGGGGGGGAGAAAGCTGTATGTCATCGAATTGTGGGGGGCGCCGGGCGCCGGGCGCCGGTCAGGATTGGGAGAGGTGAGGGATGTAATTTTTCTTCATCTACATTACATGGAGGGGGGCTAGACTGGGTGGGGGATGGGTCACCATGTGTTTACCCAGTATGCTGCGCTGCTAAATGCCATTCCATTGTAAAGGGCATTGCACGGCATTATGATTGGCTGATTGATGGATTGCTAACCTTTTGTGGGCACCTTGTTCGCTGAATTAGAACAGACATCACTCAGACAGTTAAATGGACAATCTACAGCATAGGAAACACATTTTGTTGCTATCATCCAGTGTCCAGCATTAACTGTCCGCAATCCAGGTAAAACAAGGAAACTGACCTCCATCACTTTTCTAAATTAACTGATCTTGAACTTGCAAAAACAAATTAATAGCTACATGATGGTCTGAATGAAATGCTTTCTGATACGCATTTAATGCTGCTATTGCTTTTCCCCCCCAGAAAAACAAGCTCTCTTATGTTACCGATCATGACATTTTTGGCACAAACTAAAATAGGCAGCTGTCTTAAAATAGATCAACTGCAAGCACAATCATGCTGCGATTCCCAACAGTGGCAAACTGTTTTAATTTAAAGCTGCATCTTAAAGTTTCCCTCATTAATTTGTAATCTTGTGTGATTAGTGATGTCACTCAGTTGAAGCCAGACAGACCGACAACTTACAGACTGAGAGCAGTAAGATTGGAGCCACCTCTGAGCTCTTTATTAGTGTTTTAAATATCCTTTAAATATTTAAGAGAGTGTAAACCCCTTCAGGATTATAATTTCCATAAATGGGAAAAAAAAAGCACAGTGCAGAGAACGGGAGTGAGATACTCGGGGCAGTTATAGTAAGATTCACGTGAGAGTGAGATACACTGGGTAGAGAGTTAGATGCACAGAGCAGAGAGAAAGAGAGTGAGATACACAGGGCAGGGAGAGCAGGAGTGAGATACACCGGTAGAGAGAGTGAGAGTGAGATGCACTGGCCAGAGATAGCGAGAGTGAGATACATTGGGCAGAGAGAGTGGGAGTGAGATACACTGGAAGAGAGTGAGAGTGAGATGCACTGGCCCGAGAGAGCGAGAGTGAGATGCACTGGGTAGAGAGAGTGAGAGTGAGACACACTGGGCAGACAGCGTGAGAAGCCCAAAGATGTCTCAGTAATCGGTAGGTCAAAACTGCAAGACAACCACCCAGTAACGGAGCACAGCCTCTCCATTGTGTCACTGTTGAAAAATAGTCGGTGGTCTGTAGTAAACATTCTTCATCAAAGAGCAGCTAAGGAACAAACACTTGAAACGGCAGACAGCCACTTGGCACCTTACCTGCTATGCAGAGTCCAAAAATACTGAGGAGCACCAGAACGTACAAGGAGACGATGGCATACTTGATGGCTGAGAGAGAATCCAGATGACCACAGCAGTTATCTGGCTTTCTTCTCCTTTTGGTGGGCCTGACTGGAAACGAAATGCCACCGTGAGACAAGAATGAGAATATATACGGAAAGAAGGCAGGTACTAACTGCAGATGGGGACCTAATCTACCACGCTGAAAAGATAAATGGGGAAACGCGCTCATGGCAAGGAGCGTCTCATCGCTGCAGGCTTTTTATGGCAGGTCCTGTTCTATGTGCGCAGAAACGCAGTGTGTTATATGTCAAGCCATCTCACGAACCATCTCACCACCCGGTACAACGTTTTTAGGGCTGGCCTCAGCTCTTTCCTCGTCAAGATTACTTTCATGCTGTGAGATTTCTGAAAAGACCATTTTTTCTTCTTCTGAGATTTACTAAATATGTTTCTAAATCCTCCATAAAGTGCACACTAAATGTAGAGTACTGTCAGTTCTGATCACCTCCATTGCTTCGACCACAAAACATGCAACCAGGTTTTAACGCTCGTAAAATGTTCTGCTTTAACTGGTATGGAAATCTGTCACGCTTAAAGGGACATTTTTATGTTGTATTCGAGTTGACTCAGGAAGGAACCAGTTTGGAAATGTCGGCTTTCCTGAGCATAACCATAAAAGCCCATGTGTGTTGCGGTTTTTGAACATCCATTGATGACTGAAAAGTTCTCTGACCATCCCATGCACCATTGCATAATGGAGACGGATGGAACAATGCAACCAAAAAAATTTCCAATTTTAATTGAAAAAAATAGATTTTCAGAATGTTAAATTCTGAGACACATACTGTCAGTGATTTCACATCTTACTTAAGTTGGGCATACTTCTTAAACCATGCTTATAAAGGGAAACGTACTATACCATTAGCGTCCGCCTAGTCTCTCAACCAAGCCACAAGCCATTGAAAATTATCGGCCCCTTCATCAGAAACAGACCGCTCCATTCGTGGATGTAAGGTCATGTTACGTCGACGGCACAGGTTAATCCATAGGCATCTGGTAACATGCGCTTTAAAACCTAATTCATCATTCACTTTTTTTCCCCTTTCATGTAAATAGCCTGTTAGCCGCGGCTCTGGTAGCATTGAAAAGCGCTCCAGAAGACACTGCTGGGTTCATTTTCCATCAACATGGTCTCCGCCGCATGGTTTCAATCGCCTAGAGAAGGGTGATGTCATGCCAGAGGGGAAGGGGTTCAGATTTTCTGTAAAACCACGCAGTGGCTGGAACACAGACAACATTCTTTCAAAAAATAAAAAATCAACCAAAGAAAAAAACACAGCAACAAAAAAGACAAAATGTTTTTGCAAATGTAAAAGAAAATTGAAGGATTCAGGCTGAAATGGATGCTTATTAGGGCCCCAAACAATGAATTTTAGCAAGGCAATGTAATCAGGTCAGTGATGCGGATATGAAATATAAGACTTTTTTTTTTTTTTAAACATAAAAACATATCCTAAACATATCCATAAAGGATTTTGCAATCACAAAAGGGTGTTTAAAAAAAAATTGAAAAGATTGTCATTGTTTTAAACTTTCAAATGAATATCATCTCATCATTTAACTGTTTCACAATCCTGTTTTTTTTACCAACCAATCTCCTCTAACTCAGGATTGGTTTAGCTGTTCTTTGAATATGGTCTCTAGTTTGGTCTCTACTTTTAAGACAAAGTAGCTTGGCTAAAAAAACCTTATAGCATTGTACTGGTGTTGTGTGTATTGTGTGGTCTGTGTTGTGTGTATTGTGTGTTGTGGTCTCTCCACTGCACAGTCTCCATCATAAGCACTGAATTCCTATATATGGTTTGCTTACAATAGCAGCAAATGATAACAAATGTAAAATAACTTGCAGAGCAAAATATGGATATTAAGCATTGTGAAAGAGGACAATCTCTTACAAAGAGATAACGATCTAAGTGTATGTAGATATACATATAGAGATAAATATGACGCACACAGACAGGCAGAAAATCGGGTCTGACGTATCTATCTGTTGTGTGGAACGCTCAACACATATGACATTGACCTGTTCTTCTTTTCCATATAAAAACAAGTTTACCTCACTGGGCGTGGCCATGTAGTCAGGCTTGGACACAGGCACAAGCTGTCATGGACACGCTGTGACTCACTGAATCCTCTGACCGTTTACGTATGTCAAATGCGACATACCAAAAAAATCCGGTAATTATTATAACATTCATATTTATTAAGTAACTCAATATTCAAAGGAGTCAACAAACAACTCCTTGAGACTTGACATCATGCAGCCCCTGATTTATGGAAGTAATGGTTCGGAACTGCTTCTCCTTTTAAAAATTCCTCTTACATGAAAGCATTTATACTATTAAACGAGAGAGGGAAAAGGGCAGAGAACCTGAGTAATAAGCACGGAGTTTACCAGTTAAACGGGAATAGTAACAGAAACAGGAACTTCAAGGGTTTAGAGAGAGCGCTTTAAAGTGATCTCTTTTGTTGGGCAGATTCAGCTCACTAAAGAATCACAATCGTTCCATGCTGCAGACATTTCCTTGCATAAAAAATGTTTTTAAAATGTTTTAAAGAAAAAAACGAAACGAACCCACCACCCCGTAACAGGTGTGGAAGGGCTTACATACCTAGATTTGTGCGGTATCAAACCTAAAATGCCATAATAAATTAAATGTATCACCATAAAAATGTGAACTGCTGTGCAAAACAAATGGGTGCGTTTTGTGCAGAGATGGAGATCTGCTAAGCCCCATACTGCATACCTACCATATCTTTTCAGTGAAACAAGCGAGTGCATCTGCAGTCAATGCCTGGGGGAGGGTCACGCGTCACCTTCTTCGCCTTTCCAATTAAATGAAGGTTCTCGCTAAAGGAAGGGCCTGGCCTCAACTAAACACCCTCGCTCGCGTATCTACACTATTTGAGTTTCTTCCTGTCGTTCTTTGAGCGAATCTTTCCCGCTCACTGGAAATCGCATAAAGGCAGTAGAGAGACGAGATAACAACAACAACAACAGCAACTACAGCTCCTGCAGTATTCAAAACTCAACACTGAACTGGGTCACTGTTACCATCGTAACTCGTGCTTTTGGAGCCCCTGTTCAGATCGCCCCATCTCTTAACCCTCTTAACCATGGGAGATACCTCCAACAATGCGGATGCTGCTCTTGGTTGAGGGATACGTGTTGGTAGAATTGCCCCAATGCGCCTGTGCACTGAGGTGATGCTTAAACACAAATACCTAGGATATGATTTCTGTTGGTGTGTGTTGTGTTGGTGACGCCCCACCCAAGATGATGCCAAATCCGCGACAATAACAAGTTCTTCCACGTAATCAAAATTGAAGCAAACACCGAAGGGCAGGGTTTCACTTAGGATTTGACCCTATTATATATATATATATATATATATATATATATATATAGTGGTTAGAAATGCCCTATGCTAAGCCCAGTGAAACATTGAGAAACGGCTTTCTTACCTTCCTCACAGAGGTTTAGCTTGGACAGGTTCCTGCTGGGAATGCCCTCGTAGCCTTCTTCATAGAAAGAACCATTTTCTCGCTCCTCGTAGGAGCTCAGGTACATGGCTTTGTTCTCCATGGAGGTCACTGCAGCAGCGAAAGAATTTTCAGGATCAGTTGGCCGAGAAATTCAGTAAACAAACCGGTGCATCGTGCCTTTATCCGTGGCACTAAAGTCACCAGCCACACAGGAGTGTGTGCCTGTTTCCTTATTCACAATGTTAGCCTTGACAATTAACCATCCGGCGCTGTGCAATCCAACTGCAGTATGTTGATTTATCATGAATTCAAACTGTCTGTCATCCCAATACAAGTCTAGTGGAGTTGAAGTAGGCTTTCCAGGCCTTTACGTTATATATACCTTACTTGTTTCTCTTCGTAACTTGGATGAGGGGTATAAAAATGAATCACTAACTCTGGTGTAAGAAAGAAAAGCACATTTAAAGTGTTACAATCCAAAAACACAACAATAATATTCCAATATAGCAATAAAACCCCTAGTTGAACAAATGCTGAAAGGTGTATGATGTTCTATTCTGCTCCATTTATTCTTAGTCCAAGAAAAAAAAACTCTAAAACTCTAAAAACCAAGAGAAAAACACATTACACGTTGGGAGTTATGACAATCCATGACAAGAATGCGGCCCACATCCAGATCCTCGTGTGCTGCCATCTAGTGCTATAAATCAGGCTAGAGTCTACGGTGAGTCAGCCCACAGCAAACATTCACGCTGCAGAGCAGCTGGTAAGGACAGACACTTCTCAGTCCTGCTCCCCTGCAGACCACCGAACCAGGTCCTGAAACCGGCGAAGTGTGTGTGTGTGTGTGTGTGTGTGTGTGTGTGTGGTCGGAAGGGGGGGGCTCTGCTGTCTGTCAATTTGCGGGGTCTGTCTGTGACCTCTTTGGTGCGCACTGTCAGTGATGATACAGTGCTCGCCCATGGGCAGTCGATGCAGAACAAAGTCATTTCAGACGAAACAAGTCGTCTTGTGATCTGCCAGGCCCAATATAAACAAAGATGGCTCAGAAACAGGGACTCGTGGGATAGTATGCCAGATAATCCGTCTCCTCATGTTTTAAAGCATGAACATCAAAACCTGTGCACCAGAAAACAAGTCACACTACTTTAGACGTCGAATGTAAGCCTATAAAATAATAAGATGACTCTGGTTGCTCTTCTCAGGTTTTTTTCCTTTGCCGAAGCATGAAAAATTACCATAATAGGGAACGTTTGATGTTTTGTTCCAGCTGACGTTAGTCTATTGTGTAACATAAGCATGTATGGGTCAATTTGTATTATTGAGGAAGAACGAGAACACAGTATGGACAACAATAATCTTTTTTTTAAAACGCATTGTTCCATTATAGATCCATAATGGGTCAGATTTTTCAGGGGAGTTGGGAGGGTGCTTGGGCTAGGAAATCTTGTTGTAAGAAATCTTCATCCTTCCTGCATTTTTAATTATCTTACAGCTCCAAAAGTATTTGTACCTTTGTATGGTAATGCAGAATGGAGACAACAGCATCACGCTTAGCCTACTGTGGGATTGTTCAACAATTTCACAAAAGGACATGCAGTCTCGGCACTGTTGAACAAAGTCATTAAACAGCGCTCAGTCTTGGCTTTTCATTATTCACGTCAGCAGGAGCCTGGGATGGCTTTTCTGGTCTGCCAGACTCAGACATTAACATGCCAGGCTGCTAGGAGACCTGGGATTACCGCGCCTAATTTCTGCCCTCGGAGGAGTCAGAGAATGGCACCCCTCCGCCGTGCAGTCACTCAAGCTTTCTTTCACCAATCTGTCTGTCACGTGGAGGAGCTTCATGAGTTTCCCGGTAAATTGCTTTTTGAACTCGAACACAACCTGTCCATCCGCACATACTGTACCAGGGAGAAAGGGTTGCCCGATATCTCAATAAATTATAGCGCATATGCAAACCCGCCCCATTTCTCACTCAGTAGATGTGAGCAGGCATCCTCAGTGCATCACAGTTTGTGGTTGCATTTCCAGTGGGGTCTTTACACTGTGAGATCTGCAAACTACTACAATCATATCTGTAATCTGTGTCTATCATTCAGACTCAGCCTATCATTCAGAGATTAGGCTCAGTAATAACACCAACAGCTTCAAGATGGTTTCAGCAGATAACAAAGACATTTTAGATTGAACTCACATAACGACTTTCAAAAGTCAAACAATAAAAAATGAGTTTAGCAAAGCAAAGTTTTGGATGTCAGCAAAAGTCAGCGCAGCACACATAGAATCTAGTCTAAATGCGTGTGGTCTCTTACTCGGGTTGAGTTCAGATTGAGGAACGGAATGGCGATCGTAGGTTTAATCGCCCGTGGGATGAACTTTACGATCCCTAGCAAGCAATTAGAGGCACGAATACGCATTTGTGATTTTCTGAAATTCACTTTAAAAGTAGCCATTGATGTTTACTTATTCATTTCTTTTAACTGATCTTACCTGATAAAAAAAAAAAAAACACTTGTAAAACATCAACAAAAAGGACCAAATATAAGCACATAGTAATGGGAGGGTATATTTCTATCGATTTTAGTTTCAAGATTAAGGCGGAATTAATCAGAATTATAATTTACCCCTGACTAAACAGAAACATATTTGATGTATAAATTACAGAGAATCATAATTCATTTAAAAAAATATAAATACATTATAAGAAACGTATTTTAAGATATGTTTGGTTCATTTCATTTTTCTTAAAAACATTTTAAAAACATTTTTTAAGCAAGGACATGTCTACTGGTGAATTTATAAATGAAGTCTGAAGCGGAAAGATCGGTTGACAAGTGTTGGAAACAAGTGCAATCTAGAGATCTAAGAGTTTTTCCTTTACCTGTAAAACTAACACACTAGGTAAAAGTTGCAAAACTACACATGGACATTGTATTAAACGTACCAATCTTGTAACTTACCTTTCCAACTGAGAAAATTAACAGTAGGTAAGAAGTCCCACCGTTGAATATCAGTACTTCATAATTATTAAATCCTTGGTTTTGTAAGAACATGTGCTTTGAGTATTTTATATATTTATCAATTAAGTTTTTTTTTTTTTAATTGAATTTAGTATCTTTTTGTGTCTAAAATAACGTTTTGCCTAAGATTAGTAATATCAATCTCGCAACGTCCGATCACTACGATAATTGCGCACGCAGGTCAGTCTGAATATATTTTAAAGTCTTGGTGATATGTAGAAAATCCAACGTTAAGTTAGCCCTCGCGAAGACTATACTCATTAGATTGTATGGTCTGGTCTCCCTGCTTATGCGACAGAGGCAGTGTCCAGTAAAATGTCTATACTGTATTTAAAAACTTCAAACTTGTTTTTATCAAAAGCGCCCTCTTCTGGACATAAACTTTACATATACCTCGTTCATTGACATCACCCCTCGACAGCAAACAGAATTAAATTTGTTTTCTTTATTTGTGTTCAAATGGAAGCGATATACAGCGAAAATATGTGAATATCAAGTCTTAAATTATTAGCCCAAAATAACTCATTTACATTTATAGTGCCAGATATTAAACCAAATTAACTGATAGACATGTGTAATTAATTAATGACAGGGGCACAAGCTAATTTTTTTAATCCTCCTGCCTATTTCTTTCTGTGTGAGCATCAGGCCAGATGTTTATCAGCTGCCCCTTATCTCAGCGGTAGGAAATCCCAGTCCTGCGGGTTTTAGGTGGTTGCTTATCAATTAACTATTCAACACCGTCCTGGGGCCCATCATAGAAATTCAGACGGCCTTCAGATGGCCCAATCAGCTATTTTGAGGTTTCATCCTGCCAGAGCTTCCAAACATCTAACAGGGAGATAAAAGGTCCTACTGGGGATGCCAGGCCGAAGATGGGTGGTAGGGCATCAGATCCTTCAAGCAGCCAGGTGGCCATTCTGGGTGGAGCAGGCTGAAGCAGGATTATTGTTCCATTGGTGATTTCTGGCAGGTTTGTGCCACTCCCTTTAGGTGTGCTTGCAAGACAACTCCTGCAACTTTCCTGTTTCCCCCTGCAAGCTCGGTCTTGTTTACAACAGCTAGATTACAGTGTGGTTGGGTAAAGGCTGTGCACCGAGGCCAGAAATAGAGAGGCAAATAAACCCCATTGCCCATTAATATTTATTTCCATTATACAATTCCATCGCCACAGGAACAGCAAAGGCCACCGACTTCTGGACAATGAAAGATGTAATTACTGTAATTGTCCTATGAAAAACCCGTTAGGCTGAAAACGAAACAGCTCACATTGCTTTTAAAGGTATTTTGTCATAGATCCCAAAGCATTATGGGGAAAACTATAAAGGATTTCAAAAAACGTCGTCTTCATGACAGCTTTGGAATTATGTATTTCACCAACGTATATAACCGGAAGCAAAACGAGTAAAAAAAATATATACTTTTTAAATAATAATATTTGTGATATCCATGAAATGTTTTTTTGACAATTGGCAGTATAATTACAAAGGTTACGCTTTTTTTTGTGATTAAAAGTTTGATTGTCTGGTAATGGAAAACCGATAAAATTGTAAATGTAGCAGAAATAAAGTAACACAAACGCACAATGCTAGCATTATTCCATATACAAATATGTTCAAGTTTATAGTTCCAAATGATTTACAATTATTTCGGAAGAATGTCCCTGTAGAGCTCCTCCTTATTTTACTCCAGGTGTGCGCCGATGAGAAGGCGGGTGTAAAGCAAAGAATAGGCGCGGCACTACGGGTAAGAAGCAACATTTCGTTCGAGTTTTAAATATTTAACATAAATAATGTGTTAACATTTTGATCGAAGAATGTATTAGGCAAATATTAACATCTACCAGACGATTAAAACGCTATTAAGATCGAACGTCATCTGCTGTATAAAGTTAAGCTATTTTACTTTAAAGGTGAGGCGTTTATTTTTTGTCTTCGTGCAATATAATGATTAGCCCACGCGCTTGATAGAAACGGAAAATTTATGTAATAATTTAATAATACACTATCTTTTATTTATTTATTTATTTATTTACTTACATGTGTTGAATATTTCTTTCATTTTTAATTGACGGCTACGACTTTGCTATTGCTTCCTAAGATAATAAGGCGTAAACTGTTTGAGCGCAACAGTAATAAAGACAGCATCAATAATAGCGCTAAAAATAACAACACCACCACTACCAACAACAACAAAATGATGCCATTATCAATAACCGAATGTGCCACAAGTAGGCCTACTGCAGTAAACGTCTGCAAATATAAGGTGTAATAATCAGAATCACCATACGGTGGTGCGTTTGTATTAGTAATTGCCTATAATGAAACTCACATCTAATAAAAATGAATACATTTTTTTTCTTCGTTATGTTGGAGAAGTAATTTGACTGATTATCTATTTATTCCTCAGAACTCTGATAGCAAAAATTCCAGAACATCACCTGCATTTAGGCAATTCTTCATTAATATTGGTAGTTTCTATAAAATAGTGAACACAAATTTGCTTGTGCTGTGGCGGGGAGCAAATAATGTTTTTTAGAAACATACCAAAAGTAGTGAATTAGTACATTTATAAATATATATAAATCCGATGTTTCTATAGAAAATGCTAATGACCTTTAATTAAATGTTGGTACTCTAACATGACATATGAGGTTTAAGTATTTATTAAAAAGTTAATAAAATTAATTAATGTGTCGGGGTTAATAATATTTATTATCAGCACATATACAGCTGTAATGCGTATGCATAGTAATTGAACCTATGTTTTATTTATTTTTTCATTTTTGTCTCTTAACGGGCTTAGGGTCAAAATAGCATATTAACATTCAACTTGAATTCCTATCCACGAGTGCTTTTGATTACCTCAAAGGTAATGTGTAGTGTTCAAAAGAGTAACAAACCCAGTGGGTGAAAGTACATTTGTGTTTTTGAAGATCTGTCTGAGTATTAGTGTTTACTCATATTGCTATCCAGTAATACACTTATGCATAATAATCCATTAATGTCATTATCTCGCCTAAAATTCCTTAATCCGACACAGAAATGGTTTTATAGTTTTAATATTCAGCAATGCCAACAATGGGTATCTTCCACTGTATTATTCTGACAGAATGGGTCCAATCATGATTGAGGATTCACAACGGACCAATCACCATCACCAGTACCGCACATGCTCAGTGGACTTTCCTTTGGATCTGCAGTGGTTCTCAAAGCTTTTCTAGTGGAGAACAATGAATAATGTAGCCTATTTACAGAGTAGTTAAATGAATACAGTATTGCATGTAACATGTTTAAAATATAAGTATAAAAAAATTTAAAAAATTAAATATACGGATAAACCCATAATAGCTGCAGCCCACACAAAGACTACACTTTGAGAACCACAGGTTGTGAACTGTTAACAGTTGTAAGCAACATGACGTTGAGATTAACTTAATTTCACAATAAATGGTATTGTATAAATTGTATCACAAAAACTGCGCTTCTAACGGGTTGCCGATCCGGGTTGCCGATTGCCGATCATTCTCAAAATTTCATCAGACTCGCTCAATAGTCAGATCTAAAACTGCAGTCTCCTCTGTCCTGTAGAAACCAATTTATAATTTATTTTTTTGGTAGCCACTGAGACAAAAGTCCGTGTATTCATTTTTAATGGTCTCTGACAATGCTTTAGAATTTCTGCTTCACTTTTATTGCTTGGAACAGCCACTATGGGGGCGTTCTGGGGGAAATACATGACTTTGCCCTACACCCAAGGGTTTGTTACATCTATTGGTTTGTTTTGTTGAGCGTCTCGGTTTGGTGGTGTATATATTGTTTCGCTAAATGCATCTTACTGATGTAGTTGCTTATAGATTGAACGCATATGTTATTTTGGTGGTGCATCTGTTGGTTTCCTGATAGCGTCCGTTGGTTTCTTGAACGCACTGATTTGTTAGTTTATTCATTAGTGTCGTGGCACATGAACGCAAATGTCTTGCTTGGTGTACTACAGCCGTTGATATTGTTTACCGATTATTACTATATATATATATATATATTCAGATAAATTCCATGAATATTGTAAATGTCTGCTTGTAATTACCAATACGGAAACCATTGAATACATGGGATGTACTTACATATTCAGTTTTTTTTTTTTTTTTCATTTTAGCTGTAAATAAATGTGTAATTTAATATACAAAAGCAATAGTGCGCAATAATGTATGGCATGCAGACTGCTTTTAAATCTAAATCATTTGGGACTCATGCAATAATTGCATGGTTCTGTGATTCCTTTATATGCTGTTGTTGTAGTGTTATTATCTCTGGTAAATATTACTTATGAAGAGATCTGTCAAAGTTGATAAGGAAAGAGGAGATTAGCATTCCCAGATGGCCACAGCTGAGGGAATAATCCCTCTGAGGGTGCGCTGAGGGTGTCTTGGACACAGTAATTTCCTCTCTAACGGCCTCTCAGGACCATTGCAGACTCCATCCACATTCCTTTTTATCAGATACTTTGTTTAGTCTGTGCATACATGGAATTGTGGTAAGAGAATCGCATTAAATCAATCAATCAATCTTGTTGAACTTTTTTAGATTTTAATCAAATTTACGAAGGACAATTGGGGGTGTTCTCTGGAAACTAAACCTAAGTGATTAGTTGGATTCATCAAGCACTTGTATTTAGTTTGTTTGTTTGGGATCGAGGTTGGTAACCTGGCTTTGAGTGTGTCTGTTACAAGGAGAGGGACGGATGCTTGATGTCAGGCATCAGCATGAGAGATTTGCATATAAAACGCCTAAAAAATGTGAGAGTTGTGTGTGCAAGGGCACCTTTTTTCCACAGAAACACTTTGCCACAAACAGTCGGGGCTTTGAGAACATGTGCTGTTGTCTTGGAAACACAACTGCATGCCGGAAGATACCGGAAGTCTGGATTTAAAAAAATCACGATCTGAGTGGACCGTTTTTAATTATAAAGCGACTTTGGGAAGATCTGTTTTTTTAGGCCTTAGATCATGCATGTTTAGTTGGTTTCATTCCCTAAGTTTCTTTTACAGACATTGAATGGTTTTCTTTTGTTTGAAAATCTAAAATTACTGCCTAGCAGATAATAACAGCATGGTAAAAAACACTTAAGTCTTTCCAAAAAAAAGAGCTCTGGGTGGCATTGAATGGTTGCCAGCTCTAGGCTCTAGGCCGGTCCTTATGGAGTGAATGTAGAATTTATTGACATGAAAATTGTTTGATCTGCCGGTGGGATTCACAGGATATGTAGACGGGGCTCCAGGCTGTGACATATTATTAAGAAACTGAAAACGGAAATCAGGCAGATTAGTTTATCTAGCTTAGGCTAGATACCTCTTTATTTCCATTTTAATAAATTTAATTTAACGTTCTGTCTGTAAATTATTTGCCTCGAACAGTGGACAAAAGTACAAAGGTCTTATATGAGTCAAGAGGATGTGCTCCCATTTTGGTTTAAAAAAAATTAACCCTATAAACGCCATCAGTTCCCATCTGGAGCTTGGTGGAACCATATCATTTTATTATTTATGCTATTACTTTATTATTTGAAATGGAGAGGCCTCCAGAGAACTCCATATGAACCACAAATATTATTATAATCAGATAATATATATGCTATAATAATTGACCGACTATACCTGTATTATATTATTTGTTTGTGATTCCTTTGCTGTTTCCACACTTCTCTCGCACACAGGGCTCGCAGGTATCTTCTCAGATGGGCAACTGCAGGAGAGTCTCCTTTTGGACCGTGGAGGAGGTGCGCACCTGGGTGAAGGAGCAGTACCCCTTAAGACAGATTGCCTTTCTGTCAGCGGTCGGCTCTCACTCCATTTCAGGTGTCTCTACCTGCTATAATCACTGCACTGACCACCTACTGCAGCTAGCTGTCATTTGTACCTCTACAACGCATCAGTGGATTTTGGGTATCGTTTTATTTTAGCTGATTATTGATTGATTTTATTTGTATGAACATGAAGAATTATCATTCTTCTCTGGGATTTGCTCAAAATCAAACCTGAATCGAGAGGACCTTTTCTAAGGTATATTGTTTTGTTTGGGGCTCATGTGAAGTTTGCCTTCCTTGGTCTAGTGTGGAAGCAAGTATTTCCCTTGAGATCATAACACATGGTTTCTGTATGTCAAAGTATCCCGACAGCATACGTAATGTGGATTAGTCATCTTTCTTATATTGTAAAACAGATACTTACTGAGGAAAGATTCAGGCATAATCCTTACGGCGTGCTGTTGCATTGAATATGTACAAAACCCCATCATGTGAACAAACACGAAATAAATTATAATAACATGAATGCATTTTAATAGAATGTATGATACTACACGTCCTTAAATAGAAATTATCAGGTGCGCTATTCCTATATGCATGTCTTACGCAAATGAACGTTGCTGAAATAGGTTAAAATAGTATTTCCCAAAAAACAACTGTGCATCCAAAATTTGTTGAGAATACTGTGGTATAACAAGCAAGGAGATCAGGTGTCTAATATATGGGGACTTCAGGCTGTTATTAGAGTGTGTCCAAACAGAGACCAACACTTTTAGTATATTCTTTACCAGAGTATTCCTCTAAGCTTTTAACCAAAGGGGATTTTTATTTTTTTTATTAAGTAACCCATCATCTGTGAAAAAATCTGTCAATGCAGCTGTTAATTTTCCCTTTAGGTTCCAGGAACATTTAAAAAAGTTTTTATACATTAGAGAAACATACAGATAACATTATATTGACTTAATTACTACAGTATTGTTATGATAAATGCATTTTCTAAAGCATGTTTTATAGAAACTTTGTTTATGTTATGTTTTAACCAGAGACATAATGCTTTGGCAGTATAATTGACATATATGCCTTGATTCCACCGCATAACCTAAACACGTCCTTCCATAGGCCGGAGTCTGCTGAGAATTAATGAGAGTCATTTGGAGAAGATGGGGATCCAGACTTTGCAGGGACAGGAGATCCTGCTGGACATCCTGCTCCTGAGGGTTCAGGAGGAGCTGGAGAACCTCAATGACATTGTATCATTGTGTTAAACACTTTTTCTCCGGAGAGGTAGCTTAGTAGCTAAGCATGTTGCTTGGATTTTGCTGTATTGTTCTTGTTTTTAATATAAACCGTGGCCGCTGACAAACAAAGTGTTCCAATAGTTTTTTTAGTTAAACTTTTTTCTGCGATTTCTAATTCTAGAATGTTTTTCTTCATGATGAGAGAATCTGGCCATTTGCTCCGATGTGTCAAGGGATGGAAAAATAAAACTTTAGCTTTCAGGATCGTTGACTTGGGGAAGAACGGCGGATTGGTTTTGACACCATGGTGTTTTCCCAGACACTTCTCTGACTCGGGCACCTGCCTTTTACTCTGTGATGCTCATTTTGTTTTTACAATGCCCAGTACACATTCCAGCCACAGTTGCCAAAAGGAGCTTTCACACCAACCCTCCTCCAGAAACAATGTCGCCGTTTCCCTTTTCCGGTCCAAACAGCTGCTGGCCCACTACAGTGTCATTACGAGACCCCGATTTGATTCAACCGGAGAGTTAAAAAAAACCCAGGCTCTGTGCTGCCTCGTGTGGACGTAGTTTAGTTAGCAGCTGATCACTGACGTGGTTTAGTAGCTCGTAAAAGGGAATCTGCTGAGAGCATAGTTGTTTGGCCGAATGCTGAGCCCCCCACCCCCCCACCTTGTTTAGACATGCATGGTGGGAGCTGCC
Organism: Hiodon alosoides; assembly: GCA_025775065.1. NCBI lineage: Eukaryota > Metazoa > Chordata > Actinopteri > Hiodontiformes > Hiodontidae > Hiodon > Hiodon alosoides. The sequence continues at coordinate 30,955 of JAOYSI010003092.1, forward strand.
CGGGGGACGCCGTTCATAAGTTCACTTGGTTTTTGTTAGCTAGGAGTCTAACGTTTCATTTGTTTTAGTTTTATCGCTGGTTGTTTCGCACATTCGATGCCATAAATGTTTATTTTCAAATTACTTAGCTGTAATCAGTCATGCAGCATATCAAATTGTATTTAATACCATCAACAGCCACCATCCAAGTGTTTATATTACCTATTTTGGTAGGTTTGTCTTTTTATTTGATCATTTTTGACGTTTGATTGAAATCGCCGTTGTTTATAATACTGGTGAGAATGGTGAGAATTTTGCCATTAAAAGGAAATAAGTGCTAAAACACAAAGAAAAACAGTAATGCCAAGTATAACTCAATAAATAAAGTTTAAAGCAAAATGCATAAAACTTTATTACATTCACCCTTGTGTCTAAAACCCAAAAGAAAGCTGGATACAACCACGGCAATTCAGAGAAAACTACAACAATGTCAGACACGTTCCCTAATATTACAGTACCTGAAAAGTGCAAAGTAAGCTTATCATGCCAAGAGAGGCCTGTTCACATTTTCTCACCTTATGTGGACATAAGTAAGTGCTGAGCCTATAGATATAGAGTCCCATTGGGGGCTACACCAAATTAGACGGTGTGATTAATATCATTCTTCAGAGATGCATGGCATTTGATTTCCTCCTTTCAGGGCAACGGTGCATCAGGAAAGCGCTGACTCACATTAAATGTAAATATACCTCGGGGAGAGCCACTTAATCATGGCTGACAGAAGGGGGACTGCCGAAACACTCCGAAGGTTAGCAAATCTCGCCTCAAACCTGAAGCTATGAACAGAAACTGAAAACTTTTGTTTGTTTTTTAACATCCCCTTCAAACAACTATCTTCAATTTCTTCGTTCTGACAGCAAAAGGCAAAATTATGCAAAGGCAGGGAACACCCAAGTCAGGACACCAGTCCATGAACAGCCAGAGACAAACAGAAAACCACTCACTCAGGGCCAAGTCTTTGGGCTGTGGGAGGAAAACCCACATGAACACAATAAAAGTCTTGTAGAAGAACATATAAGTTTTGTAGAAGAACACAATAAAAGTCTTTGACAATAGCAATTTCTTGCTCTTGTGTTTGTCTCTATTTCACCTGCAGTCAGACAAGGAAAATGTGGCCTTTTGTCGAATTGTTAAATGTGTCAAACTTGTGGCTTGACATAAACAGAAATGAAATTTTGCAAATAAATAAAAAAACAGGCTTCTCAATTCAAATCTATAGAACTTTAAGAAAGCCAAAGGCTCTCTGGAACTAGTAGAATGCTGATGAGAGGGGCTTGAGGTTCTAACAGAGTTGGAGATGTAGATAAACTTTAGCCTTGCTAAAACAAAATCTTGTGCTTTCCTTTAAAAGAGAGTCAAACTCACCGTTCCCTCCAGAGGTATTCATATTCAGAAATGTCTTTAATTTACTAAAATTCACTTGTTAGTAAATAATCAGTTGTAGTGAACCTGAATTGGTTTTGTTTGCATTGAGGGGGCTATTTTCCCTTACCAGCTAATGGCAGGAACAGTACCAGTGAAGAACGTTTGTCACTGTAATTTATTCATAGCTGTGACTCTGAAAAAAAGATCGATCCATTCTGACAAAGAAACGAGATAGGAGTAAGTGGCTGGGGGTGGGTGCATTGAGGGGGGGGGGACATGAGATTCATCTGTCTTTGGATTGGAAAGAATAAACAGTGGAAACTGTTCTGGAAGTGATATTGAGGTTGAAGAGGCCATGCCAGGAAACTGCTTTGTTTCACAGGCTACAGATGGCTGGTGTGACTTTAACCCCTTCTCTTCCAGTTTACTTCTAAAGGACGGAACCACGGGTGGTCCTGGGGTATTCCCAGTGTAGAACAGTAAATTAACTGGCCTTCTTTTGTGATCCACCAATTCAACCTGTACATTTGATTCTGTTCATAAATGACTGTGTCGATTTCATATCTCAGGGAAACGTTTCATCTTTGCACTACTGTTGTGGGCACCTCTGGCCTTGACTACAGCTCTTTACTTTAACCAATAATTGTCATTTAAGAATACTCAGGAGATGCTGGAGGTTTCAGCTAGTTAGCAGATGGATATGAATGATAATTGACCACCCTGCATCAAAAAATACTGTTTCACTTATATATTACACATGCCTTTATCCAATTTTAGGCATGGTATAACAGCATTAGGAAGGAGATAGTGAAATTCATAGGAAATAATTGATGAAAATCCAGATTTTTCGCACACTGTCTTCAGGTGAGATATGCAGACATTCCCCAGGATACGTCTGGGGTAGGTATCACTATTTGTGTATTAATGCAGCCACACATGGTGATGATCCAGGGCTTAATGGCTTTAGCAATGCTGTTGACCAAACACCACTGCTCGCCTGCTGCTTATTCCCATGCAGAGTTTACGTACCATAGAGAAATATGACATCCCATCCTGAAACACTCTCCAGGACGAAAATCCGTGTGACGCAGTGGTCCAAAACAGGTTTCATAGCAGAATGAGGCGGTTTAAATACACAGCAGTCACCAAATTTATTACAGATTTAATACATTTTTATTTGAATTTATTTGAACAGAAGGAAACCCGTCTACAGTATATTTTCTGATCAGAGTTAAATAAAGTTGATGTCTATGCAATTTGCTGCACTGCAACACAAAAAGCAACGAGGTACAGAGACACTTTATTATTCTTTTTTATTTCCCAAGATGCAACGGTAACTTCTGTTTGGATTCGACTGTGTGTGTTCCTGTCCCTGTCTGAATAACTTCTACTCCTCCGTGACCCCCCCATGTGTGGCTGCAGTCCTAAGGATTAAAGCTTAAAGCACAAATTAGATTTATTACAGCGTGCCAAGCACACACTTGGTGAAACTCCACTGTGATCCATTACATCATGTACTTCATTTTCAGTTGTCTTCCAAAGTGCCTTATACAATTTTGAAAACTCAGATATTACCACATATATATCCAGAATTCCCTCTTTGCTATGAAGGTAAAATGAAGGCAACACTAAAATAAACTTAGTATACAGTATTTTTTAAAGCATGGACTATTTAAACAACTTCCCCACACTGAGTGTGTTTAATTTAATTCCCAAACTGTCAACACCCTTCATCAAGGCAGCGTGTAAATCAATATTGATTTCTCCCCAGGTTTTTTAGAACACTAGCACCCAGAGAGTAAAAATAACATTGAGTCCACTGAGCCTTATTTCACCAGTGGAAAATGTACACTTTGATATTTCAGACCTTAATACATCGGCTTTCTATGTGTCCGTCTTACACTGGCTATGTCAGAAGAGTTATTGAGCAAAGTGGACTGTAGGATTCATCAGGCTGAGACCAGGGGCACTCATGGACGCAGCCTGAATAGAGAATCTCTCCGGTTTTCCATACCTCAACTCAGCTCTAGGATTGTTTTCTCACTTCATATCCAATACACAAATGCTGACAATGCACAGCCCAAAGAAACCGCTGGCCATTGGTCCGTTCGCACATTATTATTCCGCAGTAAAGCGCAGAAGTTGCGTTGCACTATGACCTCTGTCCACGTAAGGAGTGCACTATTACCTCTGTCCACGTAAGGGGTGCACTATTACCTCTGTCCACGTAAGGGGTGCACTATGACCTCTGTCCACGTAAGGGGTGCACTATGACCTCTGTCCACGCAAGGGGTGCACTACGACCTCTGTCCACGTAAGGGGTGCACTATTAGTTCCTGAAGCCCAGTGTCCACCACTCTGTCATTACTGTTTTCAGACCCACTAATGGCCAATCACGTGACAACCCTTACTGTTAGGGGAGGTAAGAGTGGATGTAAAATTATGTACATTATTTTATTGAAAAGAAAATTACCAAAGATGACCTCAGTAAGAAACGGGAAAATGAACTGCAGTTATAACTGAATTTTTGGAATGAAAACTTATGGTCTGGATATTTGCGTCTGTGCCTATGGCCCTAGTTACAGCTTTTCAGCTCATTACTTCCAAGATTTAAAAGCTCAGGCAAAGTTTACGATTAGCCAATTAAATGGCTGTCGTTGGAAAACCATTATAATCGAATTGTCCTACTGTAACTCTGACTGACAGCGTAAAAAGACAAGGACATTTATTCCTGGAAATTGGGGCGCTGCGTACCAGTATTTATGATATTGAAGCCTGTCTCAGGCTCCATTTATACCTAGACTCTTCATTTATAACTGTGTCTGCGGTTCTCATTGGATTTCTGCTGCAGACCTGCTTAGTGATTGAATTATCGCGGGTAGCAAATGAAGTTACTTCGTGGGACATTCAGAATGGGCCCGATACCCCCATAAGACATTGGCTCAGTAAGTTCTCCTGGTGATTAATGTGGCCTAATTGGCAAGTCGTCCATGCGTTCAGTCAAACCTTCATTCCAGGTGAAGGGGGGTGGGGGGGGGGAAGAAACATTAAGGATGGAAGGCAATCTAACAAGACACTGCCATGTTTATTAGCATAGGGAGCAATACGCCCAGGTCTGCACAATATCTCCAGGTTAAAGACTGGGCCTGTTATTGAATAAATCCATTTGTCAAGACAAATGAGGTACACTGCTCGGGTACTGATGGGCAGGCTTCCAGCAAGGCCAAAGAACCATGTGGTTTATTACTGGGGTGAAGAAAATTAGTTTTCTCCGAAAACGCAGGCAAGGGCAATTTATTTTCCCGACATCAGTGGACCTTTGGCAGTTGATTTATCTTTGTTGTATGGGAACTGATTGTGTGAGAGCATCAGCAGATGGCCGCAGTGGCTTGTGGGAGAAAAGGTTTCGGGGCATGACTGCCTTGCATCATTTGGTTGATGTAATAACCTGTAAAGCTTTTTATGTACTTTTGATGGGGAAATATTCCTTTTTGTTAGAGCCTCAACTTGATGATGCTTGAACTGACCCTTTTCTGAAAAAGCCCAGTAGGCACTGAAACACTGCAGAATCATTCAGTAAATGGACATGTCCCGTGGGATCAGTGCCTCGGGCCGTACGCCACGGGCAAGAAGAAGAGTGTTTGTTTTACAGGATTTATTTTTAGTAATGTCACCTCCACCCCATGTGTCAAATGTAATATCAAATATGTGACACTGGCGATTAGACGTAGATGTTTGGTCTTTGTTTATCCTTGTGACTTCCCTTACAGTAAGCCCTCGGTTCATTTCTGTTTAAGAATTTCTTATTCCAAAGGAAGATTTTTTTTTTTCATGGATATTCCCATTGCAATGTTCTAATTTTAATAAATATTTCATTTGCACAGTTCTGCATAAATATTGTACACTGCAATTCCCAGTGAAGCATTTCATTTGTTTTGAATTGTGAATATTAAACTGTGGGGAAACCCGCCCTTGACAATACGAGTGCTGCTAAGGTGATGAGATATGAAATGTCAAAGTAATTAGCGCAATGATGCTCTTAATAGCCCTGAGAGATACAAAAATTCAGTCTGAGTATTAATAAAGGGAGTTTCAAAGAAAAAGATAAAGCCAAAAAATTTGCTGCATAACACACCTATAGCACATGTTTGTTTTCTACCAGGATGTGCTCCTGAATGCACCATTACTGAAAATAGTTTAATTTCATTTAAACAGTGCTGCTTTGAAGCCAAAGCCTAACTGTGGCATTTTGACAAGGTGCATTTGGTGTTTGTCATTAAAATAAGGCCCAGTTGAGGTCCACCAATAAAATTAAATATATTTATTTGTCCTTCGTGTTCAGCAGAGAGTTTTACAGAAGAACTGTGACTATACCACATGTGCTTAATAGATTTTTCAACTTCTCTAAGCCCGTCTACAGACATGCGATTAAATCTCTTAGATGAGGAATCCATGGTCCTAGCTTCAAAGTTCCCTTTTTCTAGCCTCTTGGTCTCTGCTTTTCAGCAAAAACAGGATTCTCCCCTCAGGAATTCCTGGGCCGGGTAGAACTGAAAGGGCTGCTGTCTACAGGACTGGTGAAAAATAAAATCGCCTCAGGTTGTTATCAAGGAGACCCGTGAGGCATTTTACATTTATACAGATGGATGTGGTGTAACGTGTTTGTAAGCTGTTGTTGTAACCCGTTTGTACCAACCACCACATAAAAGAAATCTGGTATTTATTTTATTTAATATTTTTGTGGGAGTTGTCAAAAATCTTATAATAAAATGATCTGCATATATTGATCACAAAAGCACAGGCTGCAAATATTTATTTCATGGTATGATAAACTGGAACGATTAAAAAAAATTACTTTGTGTAGGGTGAAATGAGAGAGAGTGAGAGAGTTTAATTTGTCAATTGTTGAAACATTGTTGAAACAATTGAACAAAAACTGCAGCTTAAATATTAGAATGTGTTTAGACTATTATGAAGTATTGCATAATCTTATGTTCACAATTCAAAACAAATGAAATGATTCACTAGATATAGCACCATAAAGTATTTATGGAGAACTGTGTAAATTAAATATTTATTTAAAGTAGAATCGGCCAAATAGTTTTATTTATAGAGGGCTTACTGTGAGTGTAGTCACCGGGATAAACAAATAGAAAACTCAAGAATGCCCCAAACAACGATGTCTAATCACAGATGTCACACTTTTAACACCACATTTGACACATGGGGTGGAGGTGATTTAACGGAAGACAAATCCCGTCAAACTGACATTCCTCTTCTGGCCGGTGACGTACAGCCCGAGGCACCGATTCTGTTTGAATAATAATACAAATACACAGTAAACACAATAATAATGCACAATCCTAACTAGATAATAATTAAACAGTACTCTTGTGAAAGGTACTGACCTCCTTCAGTGAATACCCAGTAAAAACTGATTGAGTTTAAAACCTGAAAACTCATGGTGTCCTGTTAAAGTAATATAACAATGGCCTGCAGTGGTCAATAGGAGAAACGCTTGTTTGTTTTTTAGCTTCCATCTCCCAGTAAAAATTAGGCGGCGTTATCTCAAACTGTTAAAGCAAGACTTCCTTGCTGGGTTTGTAAAACCGTATCTCATGTAAGAATTTAACTTTCATTCACAAAAAGTGCACTCCTAATGTCCTATTAAGGATAGAACCGGATAGCTTCTAAGTCAAAAATCACTTCCAAAGGCAAATAAATATTCAAGACATGTTAGAGATTTGACTGGAGAGAGATCCAATTTAAATTGAATTCAGTGTGAAGATTATATCCTAATGCTCATATAATTCTGGTGAATGGGTTGCTGAGGTAATCATCAAGAGGGATATTACTACACATATCCCTTTTTAAACCCTGGTAATATGTCTCTTTGGGGCTTGAAACACAATGTGTGAGATTAGTGGCCATCACATTAATTTAAAAAAGTAATCCCCAAGATGGTTGTGTTTTTGAGGAACAAGCGAATTAACTGAAATAAAAATAATTTTTCATCGCACATACTGGAGTATGCTTTACTCTGAAGATGACAGTTTTTGTTGATGGTTTACAGTGATCTCTTTCAAGTACTATTATTATGACACAGTTTTGGGGAAATATGACCGTGCCCTAATGTAATCCCAATCAGCCTTTTTATTAAATTGCAACCATACATCTGCAGGAGTATGTTTCAATCAACAATCAAAATACTTTGGTCCCTAACTGAGAGAAGCTGTTGATATTTTATTAAAGTGCAGCATTAATGCACAACTCACAATATTTTTCTGACAGTTTTTCCTGTCAACGCATTTAGAGTTACCCTGAATGGGCTATGACATTTCTGATGGAGGCAAGCTGAAATAAAGCACTTGTATCATCAGTCTATTAGTGGTGGTCAGGAGGTTTTCTTATTCATGTTGTAATAGTGAGCCATTAAATGATTAAATGTCTATGTCAGGAAACGGGCTTAATGAGGAAACATTCCTGGCAGAGAAAAAGACATCACAAACATAACCAAGCCCTTTGCATGGGTTTTATTTTCCCCGTCGTAACTTTCAGACAGTGGTGAAATTCCCAACCAACGTGAAATTTCATTGGTGAATAACTCTCATATTCGTGCTGTTCCTCTTTTTCTAACCCACACATCCAGCTGACTCCAAAGGCAAAGAATAAAAAACTGCGGTATGCCCCAAGCAGTGTGGTGGCTAGAGAAATGTTTACGATGCAACTAAAAAATGTGTGGCAGTTAAATGTCATTTTACTCTGCAGGGGATCAGGCAAACGCTCAGAAATGCCTTGTGCACATAGCCATTAAGTGCTTTATGATTTTAAACATTCAAAGTCATAACCTCATAGCCACAGTGCTTGCCCATTTCCATCTTTATTTATAGCAAGGGGATAGAGGGACAATGCTAATATCAGCAAGACACAGTGTTGCCTAGGACGCAAGGGTCACTGTATTCAAATATATCAGCCGCTGGAGTTCCACAAGAATTTTAAAATAAATTTTTAAAAAGTCCCATATCTCCGATATGCTGGCTTTATGGGGTTGGTTTTTTATTACAGGTTTACATTTACATTTTTCTCTACTCAGCAGTTTATCTTAATACAGCATTTGTTTTTAATGCCAAGTGGCATTTCCACTTCAGTTTTCCTCTTAAGATACTGAGTAAATTTCAGGCCAAGCTATGTACCAGCTTGATATCTCTGCTACAACGCACAAGCAAATATGCAAATGTTTACATAATGACAAATTCAAATGCAACTGGATTGGACCAATTGGATGCGGTTTAATTCGGTGAACTGCATCCAATCGGGCCGTTTGTGCATTCTTAACACACTCGTGAGCCCAACGCTTCGCTCGTCCTCGTAATTTTTACAGAGCTTTTGTCAGGCGCATGAAAGAAAACCACCAGCGAAATGTACGTATGGCTCAAACGCAGACGAAAAGCGGCTCGTGGAAGCCAACCCACAAAAGCAAACAAACACACCAGTGGTAGCTTTAACAGCAGAGTTACCGGGTTCCTGGTGGGGATAATTCACCCTGCCAGATATGGAATGATTTTCATTTCGTCACACATTGTGGTGTGAGTGGGGCTAGAAGTGTGTGGAGTCAAGTGCACAGGAAAGTTGCGTACAGGTTGACCGAATCCGTTTAGAAAAGATGGTGCCACCATCCAAGTTTCGGTCCAGGGATGATAAACTGGTCCAGTTTATTGGTCTAAATGGGAAAAGTTCAGTGCAAATGTAGTAGCGTGAGGCAAAGGCAGTGACAGAATTCGAACGTCGATGACATGGGTTTAACTACGAAAGCCAAACATCGATGACATTTATAGCACTCTGTAGATCACATCAAGCCAGGACAATAGACACACACCATGTATTTAAAACACTGCGTGCCCATTTAAAAAAATGAGGTTGCTCAGAAATAGATAAATCTGTCAAGTCATTGTGAAGGGAAAATGCTTGCCTCTGATAACAGCATTGCGAATCTGCAATTCTGGTTGTGCTCAGCAGTATGGACCAAGACAACAATAAAAGTCATTAGTGTGCATTTTACTTGTCTCAATAGGCCTCACTGATGTCAAATGAATTATGAGTCAGGACTCTTGAGGCTTTTAATTCTGTCTAGAAGCAGCAGCTGAACACTGGTGTCAGATTTTTGGTCTAAATGCTGGGTTTTTCATGGCAGCCTGCTCCCGACATTTCGCTAAAAGAGTTGTCTGAAGCCATCCGACGCACACTGATTTCACCATCGAGCTCACTGCTGCGATTCAAATGTGAAGTAGCCCAGCGCTCGAGCCAAACAACGTTTGCCTGGCCTCTACAGGAAGGATTCACAGTTGGTCTTTCTTCTGCCAAGGGAAGAGCAGGTGGTATGACGGTCCAGGCACTAGACCCCTTAACCAGTGGGCTGCAGGTTCACGTCTAAGGAGACACACTGCTATTGGGCCTTGGACAAGGGGCTTGACCTGCAACGCTGGAGTAGAAATCCGGCTTCATGAATGGTGTTAAAAGACGATGTGGGTTGCCATGGATCAGAGTGAGTGCTGAGAAATGTGAAAACACAGAGCCCAGCTCAGTGGTTGATGATCGGTTGTTTCCTGCGTCACTCTCACCGCGTGTGACCCTGGCAAGAACCAGGGTTTCACGTGGCTTGATCCCAAACCAACAAGGACTTGGACACCTGGTCAAACCGCAGGAACCTTCAGCATAGTGCAAGCCATGGAGGATATCCTGAGAAAAAAATATTTTATTTTTGGACCACAAGGAGATTGTTTTGAATAGAGTGGGTTTTTATATAAATGTGTCATGAGAAGCAACATGTCATGCTGTTTATGTAATAGGTTATGAAATAACAAGATACATTTATACACACATTTTTAATGGACATTTTGCTTCTTGACATTAATAAAATTATTGATCCAGTTGCTGAGCATGTACAATACTATCGGATGAATCAGTGGGGTTGTCAAGCAAGAATTCTCACCGCAGATTTTCAAGCTTATCTGCGTGGCTGCACAGATAAACATATAAACATAATAGTATATAATAAATTATGGTCTATACACAAATCAGCTGTTACTTTCACGCTCATTTCAATGGCCAGTGTAGTACATTGAATTATTAGCTGTGTGAATAAGTGACATTGGGTTCCCTGAAATATTAACTATTCACCATCACTAATGGGTATTTTTAATGTGATCTTATAAAATGCAGTCACAACTTTGGATCTGCCTTTTATTCCTCATAGCCACTGCAGCTCCACAGCATGATGGTCAACATTTGAATTTAAGGGGATTAAGGTTATGATAATTACCTAACGTTCCCTTTCAAACAGTAAATACGAACCATCCCTAATGGGTCAGAATAACCAATCTTGTAGGGAGTCACAACGATCAATGATTGGGGAAACTAGCCTATTTAATGAGCAGCACCAGGTTATCCGGCACCGCAAGGACTTTGAAGGATAGCCAAACCAACTGTCGGGAGAAAAGACCTCATCATAAAGACAGACCTTATCACCATGGCCCTGCACCATGCCAACCTCGACGGAGTGCCGTGGTACCGAAGGCAGAGTGAGTGTGCCACCTCTCTAATGGTGATTGAGACCTGCTGGCGCTCTATGAGGTCCAGGAACTGGGGGGCAGAGGTCAGTGGGAAGGGAGGAGGATGATGAGCTGAAGACATAGAAAATAAGAAACGGTCCTCTGGATCCTCGGGGCAGATCTCTCCAGACCCGCTTCACCTCTACCCCAAGAAGCTCTGCTCAGGCTCTTCTCCACTGCTGGGATGCTCCCCGGGGCACTCCAGCAAGCGCAGAATGTTGAGGTTCTTAAAGGGAAATAACCCATTAGTGACAGTTCATATTCCATATTTCAAATGGAACAGGTTAATTACTGCAGCCAAGCGTGGGGCTTGACCACAGAAAGGGCTCGAAAGGGCAGGCTCCCATGACACAGGCACATGGCGAGGCGAGGCAAAGGCAAAAGTTACAAACTAAAAAAAGAAGAAACAAACCCAAACTCTTAAACAAAAATCTGCCAATCAAGGCATGCTCAGCCACATGGCCTTACTCCTTATTCTTCTCCCTCTCTCCTCTCTGAAAACCTTTCACTTCCTGCTTATTAAATCTCACAAATCTAACCAGAGGTTAATTGGCAGAACTTCTATGGCATTGTGGGGATTGCTGTGCCACATTACTACATTAGGCAGACGTCCTTACACAGCGCTTAAGAGCACGGAGCAGACAATGAGTACGAGCATCCAGGACTGAACACTTCGACAAGAGCACATTAACAACAACAGGAGGATGTTCAAAAAGTGTGTCCTTTTTAGTAATTATTCTATGATTAAATTTGTGGTTGAAGAAATGAATCAGGTTTTTGTGTATTTGCACTATTTTACGTGCTATATACGGCATCAGTATGATCATAAAAACATATTGCTATTTTTTATCCACATATTGTGGATACAAAATATCTAAATCATGCATGCATTCAGGAAGCTTGCTAGTTATAGTGGTCTATATATCTATAAACCGCTGACAAACAAACCTCGAGTTAGCAAGAGCCCTGTTTCATGTTAAATTCAGTGCCGGGAAGACGGGTGCTTTGTCAGGTAAAACAATCTTCATCTGAAACCAACCTGGGTGCACAGCACATCGAAATTACACTTATTCAGTTTAGAAAGTCTATGTCTGCGTTCTCCCTCACTGCTCCCAGGCTTGGATTTCCAGCAGTAGATTTATGAAGTGCCGTTTCAGTGAAAGACCTATCCTTTTTGAATGGTTCATGGTTTCTGTAAGGTGAAGGAACCCGTATTTACAACTGGCGCATGCTCCCCACAGTTTATGCCACCTAGAATTAAAATTCTAACTCAACCCAAAGACCATGACCGTTCGGAATCAACTTATAAATCTCAGTCACGCACGACTTACAGGATTAAAGTTTTCAAATATCAAATCTTGCGCATGGACAATCAGTTCAATAAAGCAAAAGATGCATTCACACTGGCCATTCTGCACCTTCTACGTCAATGTAGTTTGTGAACAGTGCTCTCTGAATCTCTGAAATTCTAACAGTGTTTAACATTCTGGCATTATATATCATTTTACAATGATGTTTTTCATAAAACATAAAGCCTCAATTTTGTTCAGCGTATGCAATACATTTCAGAAAATAAATCAGTTTTTTCTTTATTGGTTTCGATATTGCTTTGCAATGCATATGTGCAGATATGGTGGAGTTTTGCGCCACTCCAATGAATACCCTTCTATCATTTCTCCACTACGTGTGCTCTGGGAGTGAGCAGGCACATCTTTGTTACATATTTCAGAGAAATAAAGTCCGAACGAAGAATAAGGAATAAAACTCCAAGTCCACGTTTGTTTTTGCAAAGACACAGTTTACGCTTCATCGGTTCAAGGGTCTCCGTGCAGCCTGACATTTCCATGCCCAAGTTAAAGGACATTACTCAGGGGACGGCATTCTGAACTGGCTCCTGACTCTTTATTGATTGACCCAAATGCGTTTTGAGGTTCCTGACGTGGTGCCTCTTCTCCCCTGCCAGCAGCGGCGGTTTCTACACGATAAATCAATTTACACCGATGCCGTAATGCAGGCCGATGTAATGTGCCACAGAGCCATGAACCAGCTCGCCGTTCCATATAACCCGGGAATTTTTACCGCCCGGGCCGTTCAATGCATTTTTCATTTCTTCCAGCTCAATATCACTTTGCAGAGAATATCTGCATTTCGCTCGGCAGAATGACGGACCAAAGTTTTTACGACATTCTCCATAAGAGGAAGCATGGAGTGACGTGATGAGGAATTTGGTGTAGAAAACAGCCAGTCGTAAGGGTGAGTTAATAGCAAATTAACTGACTGGGCAACAGGGAAAGTTATTTCACCGGCACCTCGAACAGATACGGTAGATTTTAGGCCAGTCCAAACGATATCCTGCTGTCACGCTTCTGGTACATCTTTTTTTGTGCACTTCAAAAAAAGTAAATTTAAGTGTGAAGTTTCCATGCTGAGATGGAGTCGACTCCTGTGCTGCAGATTAAACTGTGCAGCGAATTATATTCAGGAATAGCATAGCAGTTTTGGGAGCTCTTGGCTGGCGGATTTTCTGAACTGGACGTGCACTTTGCTTGCAGGAGACCCTTCGAGCCAGGTTAGCCCAGTTAGCCCGGTTAGCCCGGTAAACTGAAGACCTCATCTGGGTCCTGCCCTGCAGTGGAAATGGAAGTGCTGACTTCAGTTTACACTGTGGTGTGGGCGTGCTGGCTCTTAACACTGGCTAACAGACTCAACACAGACTTACCTGGTAAAATGATTGTGCCATCTCTGAGATGCAGCTAGCGGGAATCGGTACAGGTGAAATTATATTTGAAAATTTTAAATATACTTAAAATAAATAATGATTAAAATACACAATCGCACACTGAAACAGTACTTTCCTCCCACTTCCTTCTCCAGACCCAGCGAGAAAAAAATAAGCGAACTAGTCGTGAACAGGAATGCAATTAATGGATATATTAAAGGAAACAGCTTGAGCTATAACACGTGAGTCAGCTACCCCTCACACTGACTGACCTTCTGTTCCTTCTCCTCTACACAAGCTTAATAAAAAATCTCCACCGTCCGGACACTGCAACAGGGCGCAGGTGTAGCTTGTTTCCGTGCCCGTTATCCCCACCGTCATTAATTCACCCGAGCTCTAAGGAGACGTATGTGAATCTCCTTGTTTCCCTGCCGATTATTCACCGCGCTAGTGCTGACTATTCCTACCCTTAATTATTCACGGAGATCTCGTTTTCCCTCACTGAAAACTTTGCCGCTCATCGTGTAAAATGTGCTGTGACTGGTGTTACCTGCTCTCCAATTGCTTAACACTACCATTGCTATTACACTAACACTACTACAGTTGTATGGCGATAGACTAACAGTGACATGGTTGTGAGGGAAAATAAATGTTGGAGGCCAGTACAACTCGTATTGAATAACAAACGGGTGTCTCTGTCTTGCAAAGGTACAATACGCAAGGTAAGGTTTATAAAAAATACTCTGAGAATAAATCAAATACCAGGGTGTATATACAGACACAAGTATGAAGTAGAGTTAGTTAGCCATGGCAGCGGTGGTGTGTATCGGAGCTCGTGTGGCTTCGTTCCGCTGTCGATGAAAAAGACACAGTATCGTCACACCAGCCATGTATTTAAACAAGATAATGTCGTGTTTTTAAACCAGGTATCGGTCAGGCTAGCTCTACTGATAAATCTCTTTTGCAGCACCAACAGTTATGCGGAATCATTGAGCTTAGTAACGCGGCGAGAGCTCACTTCCTCCATCCCACAAGCGAATCTCGCTCGTCCCCCTTCACTGGAAATGAGAAACACGACCAGCCTGATTCTTCCTACAGCCCAGGCAATTAGGCCCCCCAGATAAAAGACTTCAAATAGTCTGTCCCGTGATGCCAAGATGAATGGGTTCAATTATATTTGATCAAAAAAATGAGACCTGTCACAATCAAGTTTCAACAAGCTATATTTGTTGTGCGTTCCATTGAACCTTTCACACTTGTATAGAAATATCTGAAAAGGAGCCCTTTGGATAAATATCTATTTGTAGTGAGTCCTATATTGAAACTCCAGAAAGAGTAGAATTGAATTAATATTGATACATGGAAGAGGACCCGACAGGAATGCATAATTATAGGAACAATAACTCAGTCAATATTTTTACCGTTATTATTATATATATTTTTTACTATTATTAGGCTTCTTTCAATAACAATTAAAAATTGGTGTTCTAAAGGTCTTTGTATGTCTAATGGAAACATGGATGACAAGGCAGATAAAAACATTTACGAAGCCGATTTGTATGGCTAAGCAGGCGCACAGCAATTCAACGGGCTCTTATTTTAAAAATTCCGTTAACCCAGGAGACCTCCTAATGCAGTCGCACAAAGCTGGCTGTGGAGCAGAAATACACAGCAGAGCTGTCGGGATGATAAGGCAGGCTATCGTTTTGTTGAAATTTCCATTGAAATTCTGAAATTCTTTTTTAACCTATAATTATGGATAATTAAAGATCTGGACTGAGTAGTCCCATAATTACCTGTTTTATCAATTGCGTGTACCTGGTGTTTTCATGGGAAGTATCTGACGGTTTTTATTTATGATAATCTGACAGGGATTCAACCCTACCTCCTTTGCATTAACCTGAAAGACCAGGACAGACAGTTGCTTGCCCAGCAGGAAGCTCTGTTGAAGGGGAAGGTTTTTTCTGGCACGCCTAGCGAGAATGAATAGTTAGTAATCAGGAAAGAACGGTGGGAGAACAGCCGGCAAGTGTCCCTGTAACAGAGGTAAGCTCTGTGTCCTCATATTAAAAAAGCCCCCTGAATGGCCTCACCGCTAGGTGGGCCCTGGGAGGGCCTTTTAATGTCTTCATGAATGAAAGATGAACGTGCGCCGAACCGGGAGGCCTCTCGCAAGGCCGGCGAGGCATCAACGGCGGTGCCACAAGATCCACGGCATCACCGCCGGTTTCCCATCAGGTCGTCCCCCCCCCCAGAAGCCTTGGCGACAGTCCCTGGAGGATAGGTCAGCAACAGAGGGCAGGATCTTTTTTTTAAATGCATCTTTCCTCGTTTCCCTGATGCCAACTACCCCAAACGCCTGGGCCCAGAGGAGAGTGTTATCGTCTGATCTTGGGGAAGGGCGGGGGGGGGGTTATTGCTGGAGACCGATTTACTTATTCTGGAGACGCCTGAGGAAGCACAGGGAGGCTTCATTCAATCTTCATCCTATCATCCTTACTTCATCATGCAATGGGTCGCTCCTCTTTTATCTCAATGCGTACGCCACGATAAGGCAGCAATCCTTAGCAGATGGAATGTTTCGAGTACTAGACAGAAGGCCGTCAGACCGAGCCGTAGATGGAGGAACCTTTTTCTTTCTGTTCTTCTTCCTTTTTGACAGAGAGGTGAGTGTTTCGCTCCGAGGAGTTGAGGGAAAAACTGCTTACTGTTGGCCAAATCTCAAGGTGGTAAAGGGTGTGCCGTAATAGCTCTCTTTTGGTAAGTTAAAACTGGAATATAACTACAGAGATTCTGCTCAAATTAATAGAAAAAAATAAAGTTAAACACTGTTTATTATGGAGTTAGAACAGGTGAATAAAAAAGAAAAGAAAAACATGAATTTCGTGCATGACAATAGTGAGATAATAAGGACATGAAAAAATAACTAAGCTCGTCACCGGCTCATCTCCATACTAATGTGGCATGGGGGGGGGGGGGGGGGGGGTTGTTGTGGTTGGGGTGTGGGGATGAGTTGTTAAAGATTGGGGGTAAACGGGTAAAAGAGGAGAGGAATGGGAGCAAAAAGGGGGAGGAGCCCCACGCACAATGAGACGAGGGGGGTCGTGGGGGTGGTGGT
>JAOYSI010003093.1:3551-15457 GCA_025775065.1 Hiodon alosoides
GATCAGGAGCGCGATCCTAAAGGACAAGGATCAGGAGCGCGATCCTAAAGGACAAGGATCAGGAGCGCGATCCTAAAAGACAAGGATCAGGAGCGCGATCCTAAAGGACAAGGATCAGGAGCGCGATCCTAAAGGACAAGGATCAGGAGCGCGATCCTAAAGGACAAGGATCAGGAACGCGATCCTAAAAGACAAGGATCAGGAGCGCGATCCTAAAAGACAAGGATCAGGAGCGTGATCCTAAAGGACAAGGACCAGGAGCGCGATCCTAAAAGACAGCTTGGGTTAATTTAGCACGTTTGGTGTGAAAATGTAATGATCAATATTGATATTTAATACTATTTTGTGGAAACAAAACTCTCCATCGCAATGTAAAACAGGAGCACAAATAGTTTAAATAGATTTATTTATAGGCAAGGCTTAATATGTTAAAAACATTTTTGTTAGTTTGTTTAAAGTTAGGCTCTAATAACCGTGCTGAGAGCCACATGAGAGCCTTCCCAGGTATTCCCACAAAGTCAGCCACCCGTCATCAAACCTGGCCACAGACGGCGATCACGCGGACTGCCGTTATGTCATCATTCCGCTCATTCCCACCTCTCCCTTCAATAAAAAGTACAAGCTGATCCCTTCTGCAGACTGGCGGGGTTTTTGGAGATGACAGCAGTGCTGCTACGACCCGGGGCTAACGAAGCACTTTAACATAATTGTGTATCTCTCAGGCTTACTGCGAGCGCATGCCAGTTTGGACAAAAAAACAGGGCACAAAAAAGACGCTTCCACCCCAACCGTAATAAACTCAGCGCTGGATCACGCAGCCACTGAAGCGGACGCTTCTGGAAACTTCGGAAAATCAAAGGTCTCGTTCCTGCCAGAGACTACTCAAATCTGCTGGCGACTAGGCATTGAGGAAGTATTGGCACTGGCTTGGGGCGGGGGGCGGTTGAGTGAACACTGGCTCAATTCTCGATCATTTTCCATAATCGAAAATCAGCCTGACGCCGCCCAGCGCAACTTTCTGCGGATAGGAACGGTAAGAAGGAGCCAGAAGGGCTGGGCAGGTTTGATGGTTTCCACCTAAATTTCCTGAATCGTCCCAAATTTTTCCCTTTTCAAGGGGCTAGACATTACACACTGCCCCATTCGCTCCAGCCTCAAAGCCAGACAGACAGGGATTCATGACACAAATGACTTTACGAGTCCCTGCCAAGTGAAGGGGGGGGGCACCGTATAGAGCCACTGTTCAGCCAAAGGGGCGGCTTTATTCAGGCCTGAAAGGCGTCTTTTCAGGGGGCCACATGTGGCCCAAACCTGAAATCAAAAGAAATACATAGAAACGTGTTATTGGGAAAGGGAGAGAGCACTGAAGCAGATCACTTCTCTAACCCCCATCCAGCCCCAGAGGCGCAAACATGCAGAGAGCTGGGCTGAATTCGGAGGGGAGGGGAGGGGAGGGGGTGGGACGGGCCAGGCCCATAATTAATGCTGTGTGGAATTCAGTGGAGGAATAATGCTGACTCGTTCTCTCTCTGGAGGCAGGGTAGGTGCCAGGAGCTTTAGAAAGGGAAATGGCGGGGGTTGAGAATGAGCAAGACCCTCCCCTTCATTCCCAGATGCACAGTCGAGACAGGGCAGGCCCTTCATCGCCACAGTGACGGAGATCCAACATCTGACATGCCAAGTGGCACGCCAAGTGCTCAGCATCTTGGCTCCACGCTTTCTGCCACGGTACGCGCGGGGGACAGTCAGACTACACCAGCCTGGTGAACCTGACATGCTGGGACGCCGCACGAGGCCTGCACACCAACGGCACACCTTGCCAAGCCACGGTCGGTTTGGCTTTCAGAGGACATGTTGGACAGAAAAAACACACATTTCACCACTTCCTTATGAAGTCTAGAGCCATTTCTCCAGCTCCAGTTGAACTCAGGACTTCACTGGTGCACGCTTTGGATCTACACCAAGATCCGACCGTTTATACAGTCAGGACAACATTGTCCGACAGCCCAAATGTGATTGATGGTGACCCGTGCACTGTAAAAAAAAAACAAAAAAAAAATCCCCACAGAAAGTGGTGGGCATACATTTACAAGCATTCAGTTTCATACGCCAGGGATCTCCAGAACCAACAACGGCCTCTGAAGCCTTTTGTGCCCAGACATTAAAGACAACGAGAATCCTGGTTCTTCCCAATTCCACATTTACAATGAACTCTACGAAGCTAAAGGAACTATTCCCAGCTGCCAAACAAAGACATGTTGTCACAGAGCAGTTAGATGGTTCCAGTGCACACAGCCCTGAATATAACGTACAGAGAGCACGTTGCCCCCCCAGTGGCCAAAAATGGTAGATCACAAATCTCCTAATATGATAACTGTCACAACTTCAGATTCATATGTCCCTACTGAAAAACAAAATCAAGGACTCAATCAATTACTGAATCAAGGAAGTTGAACACCTCGCCACAGAACCACCGGAAAGATAGCTATGAATCCCCTTGAGAGGGAAACAGGAAACAATAAAAAAAGCTTAAGCGGATAACCAAACTTGCATATCGGGGAGTTGACTGTTAGTTTCAGTTAAAGTGCTTGGAGCCAACACACTGATATGGAAAGATATTTATTTTAACATGTATGGACAAAGAAACTGTTTAAATACACCATTTTATTTTTTCTCTCTCCTGATTCGCCACTTTTCCCAATAGGGAAACACAAATTAACCAACTTTGTAGGATACCAGGAGAGGCAGTCAAACCAAATCTTTATGAGGTCATTGATGTTTGGCCAATCAAAACCCGAATCACATTTTACGGGTAATGAGACTGATTCATTGAAAAACGAGTGCAGCTCGATGTGTCCGAGGCGAAGCCTCGCAGACCTCCGAAGCTAACGGGCCAACGAGACTTTTGTCACGTCCGTCTGGATGGTTCTTCCTCTGAACCTCCCGGACTCCTCAGTACCAGAAGCTCTTCCTGGCTCTCCTGGTCTCCTGAAGACCCAGCTTCTCCATCACCTCCTCTTCAAGGGTCCTCAGACCGGGCGTGTAGGTCTTCTCCAGGGCATCCTCAGGGGATGTGTCTTTAGGGCCGTCTGTGAAAGCACCATAGCGGAGGGGGGGTTAGAGGTCACTGGATGCCATGCTGGACAGCAGGGGTTCTGTAGTTGGACCCACGTACAAATTCATTTTATCTAAATCGGAACGAAAAAAATAAAAAAATAAATACTTTCACCAAAAACGGCAAGACAATAAGAGAACATTCTGATAACGTTTTTGGGTTCTATAGAAGAATACTTTGCATTGTCTAAGATTAAATTGAATCACAGAACGCGAAACTTCGGAGGAAGGACCAGGTGCATACTTGTTTTCACAATACACTTAAAAGAGCAAACAAATGCTCCCATCCCTAACACAATAAGCCCATTGCATTGAAATGTAATGCCTTAATTACGACAACGATTAAGTCATTAAAACATGCAATCCGTGACCACAAAAGTAACCCTCATTTCATGAATGCTGTGGAACTGGAGACTGAACTGGTTCACTGAGCACGAATCTCATATGCAGGCACGCTGCAAACAGCAAACAAACTTTGGACCCTGGCAGGCGCCTTCCCAGACTCACCTTTCCACTGCTGGGGCACAATGCCGTCCTTGCGCTGAAACACAGGCCTGGTGATGATGCGACCCGTCCTGACAGACACACGCACCTTCTCTCCCTCCTCCGTGTATCGCCACTCCACCTCTGTGGGCTTCCTGTGGGGCGACAGTGTTTAAAACCGCATCTGTAAACCATGCAAACCGTGTTAAAAACCGCATCTGCAAACCGTGTTTAAAAACGCATCTGTAAACCGTGTTTAAAACCGCATCCGTGGGATGTTCGTTTGGTTTTGAACGCCACAAAGTGCTTGGCACTCTGGCTAGCAACTGGGTGCCTTGGTACCTGCTCAGACGGGACTCACCTGTCAGAAGGGTCAACAAGGGCAATGTCTTTAAGCAGCAGGGGGGCTTCACTGGCAACGTAGGTGCCCCTATAATCGGGGGATTTGCCAATGTACCTGTAGTGCTGTGAGAACATGAACGGGTTAGTGAGCTTCACCGACACCTCACCAAGCTTGTACTGAACAACAGTCAGGGATTAAATTGTTAACACAATCAACCCGCCACCATGTGTTGTGTGAGCATATTTTGCTACACATTAATTGTATTTATGTCTAAACCTGCAGCACAGAGGTACACAGGAAGCAATCAAATGGTGCAAACAAATGAGAGTTGAAGAAATGGCGTGAACCAATGCTAGTTGCACAATACACACACACACACACACACACACACACACACACACACACACACACACACACACACACACACACGTTTTGCTTTTACCGTATTGAGTCCCTCCACGATGACCCAGTTGCGGTTTCGGAACACTTGGACGACTTTTCCCTGCTTCCCGGTGTCCTTCCCAGACAGGATCTCCACCTTACCACAGGATCCAAAAGATTCACTACGCCTGGACATACTAGCACCACGTACATGTCATCCACGTACAAAGATACATTTCTCTCTGCATTTATCCACAGTACCAACAAGTGCATTATCAAATGTAGATTACTACAGTGCATTGTATGTTTGCGTTTTCCTGGCAGTGAATACTTACTGTGTCGCCCCTAAACACAGACCAATCTTCATGGGCGATGGGCTCCACAAACACCTTTGATCGCTTCTTGCTGGGAGGATTGAGTTTCTGTGCAGATATAGTCCACGGTCGGCTCGTGCGGAAGCGATAGTCAGGCGGCAGCTTGATCCGCGCAGCCAGCGCCAGAAGCGCTGTCAATCGCTTTATCAATCCCGAAATTAAATTTTTTATAATTGTTTTTTTTTAATTGTTTGTATTTTTTTTTTAACCCCCCAACCTAATTTAAAAAAAAAAAAAAAAAAAAAAAAAAAAACCGTGCACAATTACATAAAGCAATATCAAATACGAGCCATGGACCGTAAAATTTGTATTTACTTTATAAAAAATGATCATTAACAGAATTCTTCCGTATTAAGGGTGTGTAAAAAAAACAACCCAAAAACCACACACCATGTCTTAAACGATGTACTATATTGCAGCACTGAAGTAAGAGTTCACCTTGGGAAACGCTCTTAATGCGAGTACCATCCTTTAAACAATGGAACGCGGTTTAAAACAACCGTCTATAACGTTGTTGCTGCCTTAATGCCCAGACATGAAGATGGATAGAAAATACATCGCATTGAATTTAGATGCTGCTTGTCCCTACCTCGTTAAATAACGGGGTTCTTGGTCTTATGGCAATGAAAAAATAATTGTGAGTTGGTTTTAGAAAGGTAAGTCAATGCATCTACCAACAAATTAGAAAGATAAATTCACCCACCTTTATGTTAACTTTCTTGGTAACAAAATACGTACAATTAACACATCTATATGTATATTTGTTTCAACACACAAACTAGTATAATTTTGTATTATTACCCGCAATCTAATAATGCACTGATACTTCGTTTTAACTCGCTCAATGTCACATGTTAACAGTTCAACTTTGACCTTTCACATTATGTGAAGAAAAATCAATGGTTTCAAAAATATTCGTTTTTCAGCGTTTTAAAAATGATTAAGTCACCAAAATAGTTCCTATTTTTAATAGACTTAATGCACAAATTTCTGATTACAAAAGTACTCGTTACTTAAGTAACCGGAATAGCTCAGTTCATCAGTGTGAAGCAGAAAGACATTACTTCCGGGTCCTGAAAACCGCCATAAAAGTCCCTTTTATAGGTTCCAAATCGAACGGCAAACGCCTCAGAAACGTTACATATTACGCAGTTGACAGAAATATTGCATTACTTTATTTACACAGAATAATAAAGCGAATTAAGCTAAAGTAGTAAATACAAAATAATAATTGACTCTAAGGCACTTAGAGTTGCTGGGCGAGATTTCACCATTTTAGACTAACCCACATTTTAAATACATAGAACTTAAACTCGTCGTTAAGTGTATTTCTTAGTAACGGGACTAATTTAGACACAAACCGGAAGTCATATTAGTTACAGACAGAACGAAGTTATCCTGTTCTTTACTTTTGAATACACTCAGGTTATTAAAATAATTGTGCGTACTCTACAAACCGTCACTGGAAATAAATATAACTTATATACAACACAAATACAATTAGAATTAAATAGGGATTCATTTCTGGAACTATTACGACCTTTTATGTATAACTAATTATAACCATCTTTATTTTGAATGGAAACAAGTCTGATGAATGTCCATTCAGACATGTATTCAGACCATATATTATGTGCAAAGGATTACAACCCTTTCACCTGAGGTCATGCACGAGCATATAGCAAGTTCTTATGACTGGAAAATAATATTACGGCCATGGTTTTCTTTCTGTCACCTTAAACCACATGGCAGCATAATTTCACAGAACAATTTAAATAACAGTCAAGACAACTAGCAGGTTTTGTAATCAACATGTTTATTGTTTTAACCAAATTGACTTGAGGCTCTGACAGGAAAAATAAGCTGAAAGCATAAGCCTAAAAGGGGAATAAAAACCACCTCTTTCCTCAGGTTCCTAACTCGAATCCCATGTGAGTTTACACAAGAACACATCAGAGGATTTTTTTTTTTTGAGCAATCAATTAAAGTCAGGCTGTAAAAAGAGCATTCAGTTGTTTTAGACAACAAAATAAAATAAAAATGACCTCGGTCAAGGGTCATGCAGGTCTGTCGGCATACAAGGAGAGCTGAGAGGAATGAAAAGGGAAAGTAGTCTTAAAATAAAATTCAACGTAAGCATTGGGGGGAAAACTAGTGTTGTAAGGGCTAGAGTCCATCACGTACATTCCAAATACACGATAAAGGACGTTTCTTTTTAAGGAACAAGGGTTCCCAACATAGCATACAAATCACACGCTTTAAAACAACATGAAGTAAATAACACACAGAGGGTTCTTCTCTTTCAGATTCAAACATCCATCAGATTTTGGTTTAGAAACAAACAGTCCAATTAAGGTTCGGCACAGGTTCAATTCAAAATCGACACCGAGACGCTCATTTAGATTTTGCCATTGACCCCTCCTTCAGTTATTTTTCAGAAACACAGTTTTCCTTGGCTTTCCTTCCAATTCCTTGGCTTTTTTATCGGTAGTTCTTTGAAGATCCCTTCCCATGCCTGTGACTAATGGAAGGGGAGTCTCTGAGAGTACCCTTTAAGATGTCACAAGACACTAAAGTTACGGGTAATGTTTAATATTCCGGTAGATCCGTAAATGGAAAGCACTTCCAGTAAATCAGCTGAATCAATTAATGCCACAAGAAAAATATTCAAGCAAGGGGACAGAGAGTTTTAACCTAGAACGGCGTTTTTGGTTTTGCAAAAAAATTCCACGTTCAAATCACGTTTTTTTCGAGTTCAGCAATCAGAACTTTCAGGAATGTGTGTGTGTTTTTTTTTCTTTCTTTCTTTCAGGAACATAAGATCAAATGTACCTTTTAAATGCTGAACATTTACATCACATTGCTCCCCTGCAGCTAAAATAAACATCACAGGAAAAAGATTGTTGGCATATGTTGCTTTTCTGCCATAGGTTATGCTACCTACCCAGATGAGCACCTCTGCTGTAAAACCCTAAATGTAAATAATGTTTCACATTTGTTAAAACCAAATTCGTTTTCACGGTTTTATCTTGGTATCAGTCGAAATGTCAAAAGGCACTATTCCTTTCAGTACAACATTCAATAATTTTCCACACAGGCCAGGGCAGTACCTGACAACCCCCCCCCCCCCCACTAAAATTCTAGAGAAAAAACAGTTCTTCTATGCTTAATACTAACCGCAACATGGAACATCGTCTTAAAAACACTCAACAACAGATGATCTATGGGATTTAAGCATCATAACTGACAGGTTTTGGTCTCCTTTTACTTTGTATGCGATATATCTTACTTATCTTAAACAGTGTTTTACAATGGCGTGGCAGGCTAGGCTAAAGGCTAACTAAAGGACAGGAGCGTAATCAGGTGCAAAAATGCGATCATTAGGAAAATAAATCATTTATGTCCAAATCAGGTCAAAAAGATCAAAATAAACATTGATGTTATGTGTACATCTTAAAGCACAGAATGCAACTGTAAATTTGCTCAGTCTAAAAAGCACAATGAAATACATAGAACAACTGATTTCATATCTTCAAACCAACAAATTTGAACTAGAAATATAGCAGAAGAACCAATTTCTTTTTTCAAATGGAATAACATTATCTAGAAATCATAAAACGGTCCTTTGTGTTTGTTCTTAATAATTATTTACTCTTTGTACAGAGAAACTAGCTGGTGTTCCCTTTTTATCATGATGTATGTCGACACCTAGCGTTCAGATTTTATAATTGCACTTTAAAGAAAACAAAACACCAGGAAGTACTCCTTATTTCAAGGCCAAAATGTTTACCACTGTACACCAGATCTCTGTAACTCAGTTTAATCCCAGCATCACATTAGCAAATCCTGGCATGTGAGTTTGTCTTTCAATTTTAAGTACTTAAGTTTCCTCCATTATTTCAACTGCAGAAACCTAGAATTCTGTTGCTATCTATTAATACTCAAACTCTGGGAAAAATCTTGGTAATTCAGAGTGGCTGCAGGACCTTGGTGCTAAGCACTGTCTGTCACAGCCTAGAAGAGGAGAAGGAAAAGAGGTGAGAAAACATTAGATATTTGATGGGTCACAATCACGCCAGAGAAAACTGACAAGGACCACATGCCTTAAGTCACACCTTAGTCTTCCACAGTAAACGGCCCCAACCGATTCCACCGAACCCTGCATTATCCTGTGAGGGCACCTGCTACTCTCCTCCCAATCAGCTCCCTTGCCAAAGCCCCTTCACCATTTTTAAATCCTGGTTTTAGGCTCCGCTGCGTATGATGTTGACCACGACCAGGTTTACGATGTTAATTGAACACGGAGGCTCGTTATGACAGCGACCCGCAACTAACGTTACCGATTTCCAGTGAAAAGAAAGCTATATTTTGTATATGGCCCTCAAGTCAGCAATACACTCTACAGATCACACCCTCACCTTGTCAGCCTTATATTGGCCGTCGGTGGGTGGGTTAGCCTGGCCCGGGCCTGGCTTTGGCTGACCAATGGCAGGGAGAGATGCCGTAGTGGGCGGGACCACCGTCTCCATCCCCGCGTTGGCATTGGGCTTCGGCTCCGTGCGATCACCGGACGCCCCCTCAGCACCAGATTTCTTCTCTTTCCTCTCGCCATGTCCCTCCCCCTCAGAATCTTTGGGTCGCTTCGGGGACGCCTGCAAAGTCACAAAACAAGCATGGATTAATTCAGTCGGCCTTCTCAACCAGAAACCATTTAATCCTGAACCAACTTACAGAATACAACAGTTTTTATTACAGTTTTAATGAATCTTTCAGAACCAATCAGAGGTTTTCCTGACGACGTCACATGCAACCGAACGTTTGGTGGTCTGGAGCCACCTTGTTCACCCAACATCCCATAGTTTTGAGTGAGACATTTAACGGATATGCATGGATAATAGGGGCAAAGGATAGGAACTACACAGCATCAAGACTACTATTTAAAGACATTTATGCGAAAGGCTTTCACGAGTACATCATCTAGTGTACCAACTCCGACATACAATTTATTGGGCTGCTTCCTGCACAACCCCCGGGCGCAAGTAAACAGAAATTGATTGTGTCAGTCAGGGAACCTTCATTGCCAGTTGGAATAACAAGAACAATCAATCCACTGTACAAAAAAATAAAGACTACACTAAACAGCCCCGTCAAGTATTCCAAGCTGTTATTGTGGCATATGGGACAGCACAGGTTTCCTTGGACAAAGACCGTCACCTCTAACGAGTCATCAGCTCGCCTCTTGGCTCCTCCCTTCTCGTTCTTTTCGTCGATAACCAGGTTTCCCTCGTCTTCGTCGCTGCTGCCCGCCGCAGCGGTCTCTCGCACCCCGGGGTCGCCCTGGGGCTCCCCGGCCGTCTCGGTGGGGGTCTCCTTCTTTGCCGGCTGAGTGAGGTGAAGGAGACACAAAAACCAGGTTGAAACCAGCTCACAGGTTAATCGGAGCAGAGAGCATAAACTAGAAAAAAAATGCTGAATTAAAAAGCACAAATAAGCGACATTTCTAAAACACACACACACAGACGGCACACGAGAGAGTGGGGGTAAGAGGGCGGCCCATTGGACAGGCCTTTCTCGCACCTCATATCCTGCTGCCTTCACTGTGGGGTTGTTCTCAATTTCCCAGAGGCCTTCACTGAAGCCTTTTCTCTTGGTGGGTTTCCCAAATTTATCCTTGCACTCTTCGTAGGGGAACAGGTCCTTCGGGCCAAGGAATGCCCTGAAATCAGAGACCACAGAATGAGAACTGGATCTGAATATGCTGGTGGAGGGATGAGAGAAACAGGACAACCTGCCTGATGTCATTCCATCAGGAGCATTTGTCAGGGTTTTATAAGGTTTTGCAGTCAAGTGTTTGATACACACACACCGTATAGTCAGAGGCAATGTTGGCACATCTGCAATACCTGCTTTAGTGCCTCTGTCAACACGCAACATTAAACTGCTTGTCTGTAAAAGAAATTCTACAGGCATATTTTAAATGGCTTCCTTCTGCACCCGAGTGGAAACCTATTGATCCCCGCAAGCCAAGTTTTTCTTTCCAGACATGCAATAACTTGAATTGGAAAATTCCGATTTGATGTAAAAGCATTTCATAATCTCCAATACCTTCGAACAACTCAACTACGCTATTTATTCATACTGAATGCTGAATGCTACATTTACTGGATATTATCCGCCGTTTGACCAGTACACTGATTACAGACAGCTGTAGCGCTCAATGACCGCCGTCGCGCACTCACGTCTCATGGGTCCCGAAGAAGAACACTTGATACTTGTTGGAGGGGGACTTGACTGCACCTTCCGGCAATTCGTCAATCTGTCAACACAGTCAATCAGTTGGCATTTCACCACGGACACCAGGCCTCCACTACAATGTGTTACTGCACAATACAAGTCTTTAAAACAGTCACATTTCATATGCTAATCATTTCATTGATTGGGCAGATATGAGGAATTTTAATGTCAGCAGCCTTTTATTTACGACGTGCGAATTAACTACTTGTGTCCCAATACTGTGATACGTCTCTCTCTCTCCCCTCGTGACGTTTCACAGCAGACGAGAGAAGACCTTGAGGTAAGGACGTGAGGAGATGAATACTACTGGGACAAAACTCTGATGTCCTAATACCACAGTGAAATTCACACTTCGCATCGTCTGCCCATAGGGGGCCCACAGCCGTCGCTCGCGTCACAAACTACAAATTTCAAATTTAAATAAATAAACTAACAAACAAACAAACACAGAGGACAATGGTATGGTATAGTAAGTGATTTTTTTTAAGAGGAACGCCACGCTGGAATCAAGCACATTGGTCCAGAAACATTGCCGACTCTGCCACTGGATTTCACGGGGGGAAATGCATGTGAGCAGATCTACAGTTACAGAGAGACTGCTCATTTTCCTGCTGTGCCTGCAGAATGCCTACAGGCCAGCGGGGCCTAATTCAGTCTGACAATGTCCACAGGCCAAAACTTTCTTTACAAGACAAACACGTATCCGTATATTTTCAGGTCATAAAGACAAAAATGTTTTTCTTAATATGGTTTAAATTTAAACATACAGGGTGTGAACAACATCAGAAGTGGTGATAAAAACCACACAGAACAGAAAATAACACAGACGCAGTGATCTGTTCTGTTCTGTTCTATAGCCAGTAGCTTACAGCTACGAGTATTAAATATTTGTAGAACAAGGCAGAGGGGAAGGGGGC
>JAOYSI010003094.1:0-15456 GCA_025775065.1 Hiodon alosoides
GAAACTGAGCTGCAGCACGGTGGCCAAGACCATACAGCGGTTTAACAGGACAGGTTCCACTCAGAACAGGCCTCGCCTTGGTCGACCAAAGAAGTTGAGTGCACGTGCTCAGCGTCATATCCAGAGGTTGTCTTTGGGAAATAGATGTATGAGTGCTGCCAGCATTGCTACAGAGGTTGAAGGGGTGGGGGGACAGCCTTTCTGTGCTCAGACCATATGCTGCACACTGCATCGAATTGGTTTGCATGGCTGTCATCCCAGAAGGAAGCCTCTTCTAAAGATAATGCACCGCAAGAAAGCCCGCAAACAGTTTGCTGAAGACAATTGGATTACTGGAATGTCCTGTGGTCTGATGAGACCAAGATAAACTTATTTGGTTCAGATGGTGTCAAGCGTGTGTGGCGGCAACCAGGTGAGGAGTACATAGACAAGTGTGTCCTGCCTACAGTCAATCATGGTGGTGGGAGTGTCATGGTCTGGGGCTGCATGAGTGCTGCTGGCACTGGGGAGCTACAGTTCATTGCGGGAACCATGAATGCCAACATGTACTGTGACATACTGAAGCAGAGCATGATCCCCTCCCTTCGGAGACTGGGCCGCTGGGCAGTATTCCAACATGATAACGACCCCAAACACACAGTCTCCTGACCTAAACCCTATTGAGCATCTGTGGGGCATTCTTAAATGGAAGGTGGAGGAGCGCAAGGTCTCTAACATCCACCAGCCCCTTGATGTCATCATGGAGGAGTGGAAGAGGACTCCAGTGGCAACATGTGAAACTCTGGTGAACTCCATGCCCTAGAGGGTTAAGGCAGTGCTGGAAAATGATGGTGGCCACACAAAATATTGACAATTTGGGCCCAATTTGAAAATTTTCGCTTAGGGGTGTACTCACTTTTGTTGCCAGCGGTTTGGACATTAATGGCTGTGTGTTGAGTTATTTTCTGGGGACAGCAAATTTACACTGTTATACAAGCTGTACACTCACTACTTCACATTGTAGCAAAATGTCATTTCTTCAGTGTTGTCACATGAAAAGATATACTCAAAAAATTTACAAAAATGTGAGGGGTGTACTCACTTTTGTGAGATACTGTGTATATATATTCAGCTGAGAACACATGCTTGCCGACGTGTTATTGTCAGTTGTGTGTGCATGCCATTGAGTTACTGGAGTGCATGTTCCATCTGCACATCTGGACAGCACTTTGACCTTTCTGCTGCGAGGGGAGATCTTGCTTGTTTAAATTGTAAAGGGAACTGTCACCACAACATGGTGCCCACCTTGGAAATAAGTGCAAGAAACAAAGCAGCAAGATGTTATCTGGGTTTCACGCCTTGCTAAAAAAATAAGAGTGTAAAGTAATTTTTTAAAACTTTTATCAGGTGGTTATTGTACATTACTGAGCAACAAGGATCATCGAATAATCTTGTTTTCAGTCTGCTGCAGGCGAAAAGTACTGCAAGACCGATTTCTGGGGAAAGCGTTTACCCGTATCACCACAAGAGGTCATCATTAAGCCACTTAATGGCTTAAAGGTTTTTCCCCACAAACGTCAGTGTCGTGGAACGCCACAAGTAAAAGGCTGTATACTTTGAATCTGCCGGTATCGCAGAAATTCTCTGGAAGAGCAAACTGGAATGAGGGTGTAGTTCAGATATAGGAGTCCAGTATTATCCAAATTCAGAACAAGATCAAGGTTAGGCTTCTGTATTCAAAGGTCGCTTTTTTATCGGGATTCTGTGATAAAGTTTATTGTCATCATTGCATTTCAATCAGAACATCAAAATAGTTTTTCCCGTTGGATTTTAATGGATTTTGCGGACGTTCAACCAACCAGTCGGCAGAAATGCGAGAATATATGTTGAGAACTAGTAAGGGGTGTAAAGGAGCTGTTGTGACTGGGGACCCTCACTGCTGTATGGGTATAGTGTGCATCATGTCAATAGTTCCAGTTCATATAGGCCTGGTGAACTTAATTAATGAACTTAATTTAGAGTTAAAGGTGTTTTTCAGTTTAAAGTCTCTGTTATGGCCTCGTACTGCTCAACGGACCCAAAAATCCACACTTGTGGTCGTTTGAAAAAAACAAAACTGCTATGCTAACCTTGTCTAGGACTTGGCTGATGCCCCGTTCACGTTTAGCCCTATTTCATAACACTTCATTAATTGCATGCAGGTAATTCACATGTCATGGCCACGTTTTTCCATTGGTTCCTGCCAGATTGACTTTAGACTTACAGACAAAGTTAAAGAGTGCATGAATTATAGGAGACAGGCTCTTTCCCAGCCGTTAATGAGAGTTCAGCCTTGATGTGATGCGCTGTGATGTCCTCTGAGAAAAAGACACTTGTGTAACAAGTTCTTTGGACAGGTTAGGGAGCATTACTAATAGATTTCCCATTCCCAGTGATTAGGGGCAGGGAATCATTGTTGGTTTTTACCTATTAAACTCTTTTAGGCAAGCATGACTTCACTTCAGTCTGTGCTTGCTGTGGGTCATTCTTTATCTTGACACATCTGTTCCAACTCTGATGTGGTTAAGGCTGTGGTTTTCAACCGGTGTGCCGTGAGAACTGTCTCAGTGTGCCGTGATATTTTGATATTTTGTGCCAATGAAACTCAAAGGAAAAAAAAAAAAAAGTATAGTTTAAACTCAGACAACTAAAATTACATGAAAATTAATCATCAGAGTATCGGTCTTTCAGGTATAAAACGTGAACGTTCAAAACGCAGGTTTTAATAGTCATTACAGAAATTAAGCAATGGCATTTTTATTGACTGTAAAACATTCAAAGCAAGCCAGCAGACCCAGTGAAATTGACCAGATCCACAGATTATTTTATAACCCCTGATCTAAGGAGACATTGATAAGTTTGTTTATCAAAAGAGGCGGTTCCTCCACTTATTCAATCATCTGAACCTCAAGAAAAAAACAAAAAAAAACAGGAGATACTACTGGCCCTACCTGAATGTCTCAGCCCTGGGTTTCCCGCTAACCATCAAAGTTCACTCTGCTTTGCGTTTTATCTTTAGTTATTTAACAAGCTCAGTTGTTTTCGTCAAATTTGACACTTCAAAAAATATTGAATTCAAATCGATGAATTGTTAGATAGTTGAGTTGAGCAGGTTTTGTCTGCGTTCGCTGTTGAAGATTGGATATGAAACAAAAATGCATGCGTTGTTTGTTTAGCTATTTGCGTGCACTGTGATGCAAACCTCCATATTATGACCATAACCATAGTAAATGTGACATTCACGCACAATCGATTAGGCTGAAACTAAATGGGTTTGTCTCGTTGAAGCGTGCCGCGTTACTGAAAGGGTTTGGAACCACGGCGCTAACTTTTAAACGGCCGCTGTCCTCCGCAGGAGCTGACCACGTCTCAGAAGAGTGGCGGGAATGTCCTTCAGATGATGTACGAAAAGCCGGAGAGGTGGGCCTACACCTTTCAGTCCTACGCCTGCTTGAGCAGGGTGCGTTCGCAGATAAATTCTTCCAGTGGGAAACTCAAGGAGGCCGAAAACCCCGTGCAGTTCTTCGAGAGATCGGTCTACAGTGATAGGTACTGACGCGCGTAGCGCATGTCCACACATCTTGCTACTCTTACCTCTCCTGTCGCATCTTATTAGATTACGCAGGTTACCAGTCAGAGAGTATTCCTGTTGTTTTTTTCTGCTTTAAGGTATGAACGAATAAGTATGCTTACTTTCAAAATGCATGTGATTATGAAATTTCGTTCAGCGGTGGGGGTCCCTTCAGGGCCCCTTTAGAAGAGAGAGTGAGTCATTGCTGTTAATAATTATTTGTAAATTAAAATTATTCATCCTTGTTGGCTCTAAGCCTAACATGTGCAACTAGCATGCTTTTGTGTGTGAATTAAGCATTACACCCTTTAGATCACCTAGTTGATCAGTGTAGCTTCAGTGAAGACTTATCTGTGGGCTTTTTTATGGCTCCTTAGTTGTTGCACATTAACTTTTTATCCAAGGCATCTCATGTGGGTTGCCTATTACCAAGACTCTGCCTGCCTTATAAGCTCTTGAAAACCCTCATGATCAATGAACACTGAACATTGATGGTATGCTATTGGATCTTGCCTGATATGCTTAAGTTGGATTTAATTGTCATTCAGACTTATACATGACCTTAGCAACGGTCCCACCTACATTGGTCATAAAACACCCTAGGAGACGGCTTTTTAATTGTAATAAAGAGAGTAAATGCAATGTGTGTATTGTTTATGTTGCAGATACATATTTGCTGCAAATCTCTATGAGAGTGAGTGCATAAACGAAACTGAGTGGGCTATATACCAGGACTGGCATGGATGGCTGCACCAGCAATTTGGGAAACATGTCAAACTAGACGGGATCATCTACCTCCGAGCACAGCCGGAGGTCTGCATTTATTTGGATCCTTCAGTCGTATTCGCGTTTATGACAATAGCAAACCCTGAGTCCGATAAGCTATCAAGTTTTTCTCATTTGTAAGACATTGCTCATTTAAATAATAATTTTGATGTTTTAATGCAAATATCAGCCATATAAATAATCTTAGGAAAAAACTATTGCATCAAAAATAATTTTGACTCACCCTGATTTTTGAAATCCTTACTCAGGACTTCATCGTAGTCACTGGAAATCACTTTCTCCTTGACATATGAATATTGACTCACGTTACATGGCAATAGTTAATAATATTTTAATTTTGCTACGCTAATCCTCCTAAGCCTGTAATCACAGCATGCTATTGAGCTGAAAGCTTGTGCTTTAGCTGGGCCAACTTAAAGAAAATGAATGAACCTTGCCGCTCATCCCAGTAGCAGGAGCGAAGACTCAGAGACACACTGGCAGCACACTGTGGCGTTTACACAAGCTGGATCTTTTTTAGTCACAAGAATGTGGTGCCTTTGACCCAGGGCCCTATTCTTGGTGTACTTTTCCACACAGGAGGTTTGCTATTTAACTGCCCTTTAGTGTGTAGCCTTGGTAAAAACGCGTATCATCAAGTTTAAAGATTTGCAGGACCTTTGGAACGGCAACAAAAAAAGAAAAATAAGAAAAATGCTCACTCGACATTGCGATATGAACTTGAAAAACATGTTCCTTTTCTTTCCCTGTTCCGTGTTCAGAAATGCCTCCAACGGCTACACTTGAGGGGCAGAGAGGAGGAACAAGGCATCCCATTGGAGTACCTGGAGAAGCTCCACTACAAACACGAGACTTGGCTGCAGCATAAAACGAAGCGGTGAGGCGACCGGGATCAAAATGCAAACCGGCAGACTTACCGCAGACAATCTCATTTCAAACTTTAAACGGCAAGCGTGCTGTCATAAATACACCAAAAATCCCCGCTTGATGTCGAGTTGAGACAGAGGCCTCAGAGGTTATTGTTTGTTGTGCAACTGACGGCCATTGAACGTTCTGGTCTATTACTGCGACATGCATCTGAAATATCATATACAAGCCTGCCAGTGATACATGCACATGCAGTTATAACTTTTAACTCTAATGATAATCTAAATTCCTGCATAAATTAAAGGAATGAATGAGTAAAGACCAACTCCTGTCCTCGATGGCTTCATCTCTGTATGTTTTGCATTACCATTCAGCTAGCAACCAGTGACAGGACTTTGCGTTTAGCGCAGTGGCTTGCGGTTTATTCCATGAAGATGATATCCTCAGAATTTTCGACTCACAACATTTTGATTTTGGTTTTTCAGCATGGATTTTGACTACTTGAATGACTTGCCGATTCTGACCTTGGACGTAAACGAAGACTTCAAAGGCGATGAAATACGAAGAGCTAATTTGCTTGAAAAGGTTTGTGCTGCGTCTCATTTTTGTGTGAAAGGACGACAACGATATTGCAGGAGATTCATACAAATAAGTGACAGCAAAACTCCAGAATGTTTCGGTTTTTGAGTCATTTCAACACAAAGAAAATTGCAAATTTAGCTTTCGAAACAAATTGCAACATTTCAAATAGATTTTGTAAAATTCTACTTGTTTAGATGGACAATGCACAGTCAACGTCACTACTTACTATGTCCTTCACCTAAACAAAGGACTAAAGTCTTGCTCAGCTGGGAAAATCCTGCAATAACTGCAGACTCATGACTATACCTGAGCTGTATAAATCCTGCAATAACTTCAAACTTTTGGCTAGACCTAGTCCTGGCTTTAATAACAATTTTATGTTTTCTTTAAAGATGGATGGGATTTAAGTGTCTGTCTGACACACATGCTCACTGGCTGGTGATCGTGAAGTAGCAGACAGATTTTCAGAGGAGCTTTAGGAAATTAGACCCAGTGAATTTGTCTGTTTATCTGTTGTGGTTAAATGTGAGTTTATGGCAAAGTTGACGAGTTGCAATGCCATATTTTGTCAAATTAGAAGTTATTACACAGTTTTTTATGAGTGCGGGTTTTATTCAAAATTTGAATAATGAACTTTAACAGGTTGATGGGCGAAAGAAATTTAATGTCACGAAAGAAAAGCTAAAATGAAAAATTTAAAACACTGAAATACATTCAGTGTGTAAGTGTTTACCTCTTTCAGTCGGTGCAAAAGATGGAAGTACCTTTGACAGCCTCAAAGTCGGATGGTAGTTTTTGAGTAAATACACTAAAACAAATGTACATATGATTTCTAATTGAACAAAATGGGGCATATCTGGAAGGGGTGAATATGTTTGCAATGTATGTGTAATGTATGTGTAGTTCACTGATCTTATGCTGATACTCTCAACCGGATTGCCAAGCGACTGTCTGAATGTACTTGTAATACACCTTGACTGAAATACCTTTATGCACTTATTCCCTCCAGGTCAAAGAGTTCTTAAGCACCTTATAAAGGGCAGTAGAGGTTGAGTGGAGTTCCTTGGTGAAGAAGGAAAATTTTATTTAAAATCATAGCACTTATTGATGAAAGTATTCTTTTTTTTTTGACTTGTTGTTACAATTGTGTGATTTCATAGATATTAACTGATATATTTATATACCTATGCTTCATGAATATTGTAGGTTAGCATCCAATAGCATCCTGCACCAGAATCTAAAAGTTAAGGGGGTGAAATGTAACTACTATGAGGGACCATGTATTCAAAATGTCAAAATGGACACCCTGTATTGTGATGGAAAAACTACCTAATAAAAGCATCTTAAATATGGAGCATTTCCTAGTTACATTACCTACAAACAGTTAGTTACAAACACATGATTCAGTGCATTGTGAAACAGAAAACAGAAGGCTTGGTGTTTCTTTTGGTTTGTTTGCGGTTGTGGTACCATAATTATTTTTTAAATCTGGGGTGGCATAAAAGTTTCTGTGTTTTGTGTTTGGCGTTATATAAATAAACTTTTTTGAGTCCCATCATTGCCTTCCTGAGGTTTGAATTTGATGCACTTGAATGTATACTTCAGTTCACCGGACAAACGAGAAATCTAGAAGAGTTGGAGAAATTCTGCCTTCTGGAATAATTTCAGTTATAGTTTTTTTTTTTTTTTTTTTTTTTACTTTTGTTTGTGATGTTCAAAATATACACATTCTTCGTTAGCTGCAAAATGTCAATATTGCAAACATAGCATTTCCTCTGTTATATTGTTATTTGTTACAATGTATCTGTCATGAGGTGCGGGGCACCGGAGCAGGGATGAACCCAAGTGCAGCTCCAACGTGGACCGAGTCCCAAACAAGTTGGGAGGTGCAGAGCTAATGAAAACAAAGAATGAACTAAACAGTGCACATGAGTTAGTGGAATATTAACTGATTAATTAGTTGATTGAAAAATGTGACAAGTAATAGAATAGGTGAAGGTGAACCGTGACAGTATGAAGTGTATTAATTCATTTGGAGATACATAATTAACCAAGGGTACTGATCTCAGAACTAACCTCAGTTTAACTAATTTGAAAAAAGCAAACGTTACTTACTGTATTCATACTCTGCCACAGTGTCTCAATTTGTGAGATACTAAAACTGAATTCAGTACTTTCCGAGAACTAAGATTATTTGGCTTTTGTTATTTTCATTTTTATTATTTTATTTAGTTATTAAAAGCTCATTCAAAGTTTTAGGCTGGGCAGGTTTTCCAAAAGTTACATCACTACGACTGAGCACAGACCCTCCACCTACACCAGTCACACTGATAAGCCAGCATA
Organism: Hiodon alosoides; assembly: GCA_025775065.1. Lineage (NCBI taxonomy): Eukaryota > Metazoa > Chordata > Actinopteri > Hiodontiformes > Hiodontidae > Hiodon > Hiodon alosoides. The sequence goes on from JAOYSI010003094.1 coordinate 8,168, forward strand.
TGTGAACGCTGTTAAGATCAATCAAGATGTTTTACTTATTGGATTTCTAAACTGGCTTTTTACAAGCATCCGATCATATAAAGTTTTAACTGACACTCCATAATGAGGAAGACATCATCATCAACCTGATGTAAGAGCATTTAAGTGGCTTTGTATGAAAGTGGAGGAAGGTTATCTTTATTTCTCCTTATTCATAAGTCCCACTTGTTTCCCATATGGCTTAATTATTTCATTCACCAACAGTGAATGATCAGACAGATGATTAAACTGCATGAAATGCACATGTGAGCACCACCTTAAGAGGAATACTTGAATGGGCATGTGATCTTTAATGGATCGATAGATTCAAAGTTTATTATTTTCAGAACTACAGATGAACATTCTCACACAAGCGCACACCAGGAGAGTGGGTTCCTTGCAGTGGCTCATTGAAACAAATATTTTAAAAGTGAATCAGCCTGCACTTTACAAATTTTATTTTGGAAATTTAATGTCAACCCCAAAAATTAAGCGCAAACTAAAAAGCATTCAAGGTAAAAAGAATGCTAATATGTATCCTGGTCTCAACGGAAGTAATCCATATTGCTGTGTTATAAAAGACAATAGTAGCATGTAACAGATGAAGTTAGCTTTAAGCTGAGGTAGCATAATAAATTGATATTTAATACTCTAAGAGAATCCTTGAGTTTAGACTATTTTGTTTAGCTTTTATGATCGGTGCATGCCACGTTGAGGACATCTACTAAATAAATGATAACAGAAATGCTTAATAGCCAAGACACAAGATATAAAGGATCTGGTGTTAACTAATGTGATCCTGCGCTAACACTTCAGCAAATGGAAGAAAAAATAGAAGAGGCTTTTATTGAGCTTTTTAGAGTTAAGGATGAAAGAAACTGTTAGCTGAAGAGCTAAAGGATGCCAGATACAAGCTGATGCGACGGGTTTTAGCTTTATTTGCTGACGAAAGGCGGCAAGGTCGTTCTGACTGTGATGGGAATGCAATTTCATCACTGAGATGGTAGATATGCGAAAGCATCCAGCACATGCAAAGGGAGGGGTGTGAAAAGAGGGAGACAAAATACCAATGGCAGATGAGTGAAGAGAGTGAGAGGGATTGTAAGGTTTGACGAGTGCCATCAGTATTTCAGCACTAGAGTTTTTATACAGGCATGGGACCCATCAAGAACACAGAGGCAAGGCATCGAAATCCAGGCTGACTGAGTGGTTGACATGCAGTGTTGACCTAGATTACTGAAAGGTTTCTGATAGCATAGACAGTGAGGATGGCTCATAGTGAGTCAGCAGGCCGGGCCGAAAATCACCCAGGTCTGAAGGGAAAAGACTAAAGTAAGGGAGAGGTGATGCATGTGAATTTGAATAAAATATAAAATTTGTATTTGTCTTTTTCGGATGGTGGTAAATCAATAAGCTAGTTGTATTACATTGGTATTGTTTAAAATTCTTAACCCACAAATCTTGGTTATACAAGGAATTCACGTTCATTTACAAGGAATTCACATTTATAGCATTCACATTTACTGTGTCATTTAGCACAGTGAATTTCTTATTGGTGGATAATTGAAGGGACATGTGATGACTTTCTGTGCGAAACTTGAAGGCTGAATCCTTGTGTTGTTCATTTACTTGCCTGGGGACATTGTTTAAAGCCCCCCCCTCACCCTTCTCAAGTCATGCACCAACACTGCACCTCTAAGGCCAGTTGAATTGTCACTGTTTAGTCTCTGATACATTCGTGATACTTAAGAATGTCCAGTCAGCCAGTTGTTTGAGTACCATATTAATGTTAATATTACATATTTTAAAAATTTCATAATAGTCAGCACGGTTCCCTTTATTTACGTATGTGCTATCTGTATGTGTAATAATTACAGGAGCATCACAATCACAAAGTAAAGCATAACTTTGTGTCTCTTTTTGCAGCACTCCGTTGTCCTTGGATGCATGGAAACAACAGTTTTGACCTTGCTTTCAGCTATGGTAGGAAAGGAATACTGTAGTAAAGATTGCACACAACAGATTCATTTTGTCTTAGTATGACCATTCTGTAGGCATGTGCCTGCTAGACTTCTCATTTGCTACATTTCTACATTTAAATAATAACAATACACTGTAATAATAATACTGTAAATACACTCTATTTTAAAGGATACAGAAATAAGAATTATAGTACTACCCATTATCTACTGCATTGGATATTCCAGCAGATGTCACTGTTCTCCTTGACGTCGGAAAACATATAATAAGGCATTGTAATGTGATTTTTTATGTATTACATAAATTATATGTGCGTAAATACATCATGTAAACATGCACTTTGGAGCACAGTTAATTCTTAAATTCGGATTGATAAAATCTAAGTAGTTTAAAATATATACTTTTAATATTTAATTAATTAAAAATGTTATTTTTCATTTTTAAATGTGTATTTGGGTTAGACATATTCATTATTCATATTAAAAAATATTCTACTATTACGTGTGTATAACCGTAAGCTTGAAACGTAATGCTAAAAAAGTACCTAGGAAGAAATCCTCTATTGTCTTGACTGGACGACTAAAACAAACTGACTGAAGTGGTGAGAACATCCAGCGCAGCTTTATCTCGTTGACCTCTTGTCTCTTCCTCCCACTGGTATCGTGACGTTTGAAGAGGGATGGTTCTTTAAATATGGAAAAAGACGTTACCGACACCGGGTAGCACTTTCAGATATTCTACACAAGACACTGAGCGCGCTGACTAACAAAAGATAATACATAATAATTCACTAATTATCTGCCCATCCGTTCGGGTCTCTGCGACTTTGTGAAGTTGGTTGAAAGTTATAATTTCATTATTAATTCAGTTTGATTGTTTGTTTTAATATTGGTTGTTTGAAAAAATTTCGTAGAATGCCTGGTCAACCTTTACTCTTGAGATGAATGGTTGGGCTTTATTACGGTAGGAATTTGTGACTTGGAAAAATGCCAAAACAATACAGCCAGGTAAGTAGCTAAGCATAGTTTAAAGGAACAGATAAGAAAGCTACAACTTAGTCACTTACTAAGCAAGCTGACGCACACACTGGACGGTGACTTCCCGTTGAGTTCTGGAGTTCGCCGTGGATAAAATAACTTCAAAAATGAGCAGCGATAAGAACAAGTAAGTTTCTGGAAATTATTTACAAGCGAAATGTTTATTTTATCAATTATTTAAGTCTGTAAGATTCAATTAATTTCCATCAAGTAAAACGTTCTGTGTAGGTTGTCCGATGAGTTTGTATTATCTAGTAAAACACATTTTCTCTGGTTGATTCAGAATTCGTCTCGTATTTTCATCAGAAATGCATGTCATTAAGGTACAATGTACCGTTTTATTGACACTTCTGTTCAACAGTTTTTCGTTTTATTTGGTTTAAACATATTTTTTGAATTTTTTTCAGAACGTTCCCGGTGTTCAGAATAAAATTAGAATTGTAAGGTGGACATAGCAGTACTCACTCTCTGTTTTTCTATTTCTGTCATGTACTATTTTAGTGCTTTGTGGTTATGTGACCAGTGAGGAGTCTGTACACATCGGTAAACGCTTTCAAACAGAGAACTGTCATTCATAAAGCAGACAGTAGATACATGTACCCAAGCCGCCTTAAAATGCTCAGTAGTAGTTTTATCCATTATCAGGAGGAAGCAAAATTGATGTTTTTAGACTGGTTGTTTAAATAGATTTAATGCTTCGTTGTACATCCCAAATGAGAAGTAGTTTATAGGTAAGTAGAGCTTAGTGACAACCCTTTGAGAAAATCTTGTTGGCAAGAGGAGAACCTTACACGACGCATTACGTGTTCGTCATTCACTAACGTAATCATGGTGTAAAAATATTTTATACATTAGAGGATTTGATGACATTCCAGTACAGACATATAAATAGCAAAAAACAAAAAACAAAAAACAGAAAAACCCACAAAACTAAATAAATAAATAAATAAATTCAGCTAAATATTTAAGTTAGTGACCAGAATAACTATTGTCATTTCAGGGTGTTTGATCATTCTCAGAAGACCGCTGGGATGGTTTCCTACTTATGACTAGAGTAGCAGATGTCTCAAGCAATGACCCAAATTAGGATTTTTTAAAAATAAACCAGATCATACATTTTTTATATCTTTAGTTCCAATATCTGAACAAAGACATAGGAATATTTATATTTGAATACTGTAATCTTATTGATAGATTTCCTTACATGTATCCCTATACGCCTCCCCCCAGGGATAACTACTAATACAATCTCTTTACTTTGCTGTGTTCTCATTGGCACGAGACATACCTGTGGGTTGGACAACCCGACTACAGTGTCTGTTGTGTAAGCGTCTTGGACATATGTCGACAGCTGGAAAAAAGAAAATTCAGGTGCATTCGAGAAATGGTGCCGCATTAATGTCATAATGTCTGCCAAAGCTATATTAGTCTCTTATTAAATCTATAACCATTTCATTTTGGGCTGAGATTGTATGTGGACCTTTAGCTTGCTATATCAGTTATTGTTCCATAGGTGGCAATGGAGCTGGAGAGAAACAGCTTGAGAAACAAACTTGCAAAATTTGCAGTTTGCTCTGTGTTCGGTAGGACCCTATTTTAAGTGATCATTTTGAATCTTGGGTATACACACCTTTGTGAAATATCACTCTCTGGTATGAATAATTTCCAACTTCAAAGAATTAGCTGAAGAAATTGGATTCCCATGAAAGGAACGTACTGTAGTACGTTCTTAATCTGGAATAAGTTTAGAAACTTGTTCCTTGGAACTTATTTTTAATATCTGATCACAATGACTTAATATGGAGTAGTTTTCTGAACGCTTAGACCCCAATGACGATGAATAATACATTTTATTATTTATTTAAATTTTTATGGAATACCCCATCTCTCTGAAACCTGCAAAAAAACACAGTTTGCATTTTGGCCATAATGATAACTTTTCAGACCTCCAAAGACATAGACATTTCGAGTAATGAAATCTTCAAAGCTTTAGTTTGAATCAGTTAATGATGTAATGAATAATCACTATTTCACATGAAATTTAAAATTACTGTCCTGTCTATTGCTCTGAAGAAAATTCTGACAAATTTTTGGCCGTTTCCTGGTGAGGTTACCTGAGAGGAAATTACTACATAGGCAAACCTTCATGGAATAATCTGCTTCAGATACATTTTCTAGTTTTATAGAGCCTTTAGCACAATTACGATTCCCTACAGTTTATTTAATACCCTACAGTTGCAACTGTAAATGTATTTTTTTGTTTTCACTTATCAGATCCAGGAAAATACATTTTTAGCATGTGGCTTTGCTGAAGCAGATTACATGCACTGCGTTCCACCCCTCTCAATGGTACTCTGTCGAGTACTCTGTTGTCACTCTGTGATGCACCTAATGACCATCTATTTTGCATGCATATTTGGAACAATGAGGAAGACGACCACAGTTGGATTATTATCAACCTAAATCTGTAAAGAATAATAAGTAAATATCTTTAATCTTATTGTGAGAGATATGGCAGTAAATTATGATTAAGACTAACAATACTGCATTAGCCTCTATGTTAGATTGTAGAATATAATTCGACTATTTCATATATGCAAAGACGAGGAGCAATATTGTTTAATAATAATGTTTAATATTCTATTATGAATAGTTCTTTGAAAGCCACAAAGATCACTGATTTGAAAGAGGGCAGAAGGGATATTGTTTCCCTCACAACCTAGAAAATTGTTACTCATTCATTTTATTAATGTTTTTTCCATTGAGTGGTACAGCGCCTGCACTACACTGGTTTTAGCATCCTCAGTGTCTTTTACTGTAATCACCTTTATCATTTTTGATCCCTGGGGTGTAGATGTCTGATGCTTCTCTCCTCTTCATGAAAGACTTCCATTACAGAGTGAGGGAGAGCTATGTGATCTAATTCAAGCTTTCCAGACAGAGGACCCTGCATGCCTGCATGTCCCCAAAGACTTTAAAAGCCACAAACTAACATTTACCAAAAAGCAGGGGGTCCCTACTTTGCCAAGCACAGCAACAACACTAGTCATAGCCTACCTGGTAGAGCTGGAATAGCTGGGAGAGTTTCTATGCCTAGGTTGAAGTGTGACCAGGAAAGCATGGCATGCACTATGTTTAATAATAATATGATTAAATAGTGTTACGATCTGTAGGCTGTTGCTGTTTGCTTATTTCCCGCTGGTCTATATAGTGCTACACCTTCTGACCCCCAACAACCCACACATCCCACCAGAGAGTCTCCTTAGGCTTGTGTGTTTGTTTTCAGATGCATCCATTTGGCAGTGTGGTCAGAATGTAGGAGACATTTGGCTGCGTGTTTCCTGTCCGGAAAAGTGATAAATCATGTCAGAGGATATTAAGAGCGGATTAATGTCTTCAAATAGAAGAAGGGATCATCTCTATTGTTCCTGATCATTTTTTCCTGTAATTTTTACTACTGTCACCTTGTCTTTTGAATATCTGTAATGGTGTTATGTAATAGGAACGCTTGTTCCTGAAGTTACCTTTATGTCACACAGAAAACAACCAGCCTACAACCAGCCTCTTTGCCTCCTGCCATTCTGACTCCATGTTTAATCTAATTTTCCATATTGGTTCTCTATGGGGCACAAAAGATGAATATGGGTGATAGCTGTGAGAACACAGAGCGGTGTTGAGGGCTATGTAGGAAATTAATAATCCTATTTTTGGCTTAGTTTGCACAACCACTAAGCCATCTCTGCTCATGCTGAGAAACCGCTTACCTGAAATTAGGTGACATCTGACCAAGTCATTGTTCCAGATATCACACTCCTAGCTTTGAGAGTATATGGGAAATAAAAAAAAAGTCTCATATTTCTTATAAAACAAAGTGCTCATATGATCCTACTTTAAAACTTTTCAATAGAAAGGTAATGCATGTTAGGAACTAATAAAAAAATCTGTCTATGTACAGTTCCAGTTTATACATGGACTAGGAATGCATCTTAAGATAGCATGTTTGCCTGGAAGAGGCATTGTCTGCCTGTTATGTGCTTGCATGTTACACTCTTAGGTAAAGCTTGGCTAATCCTCAAAGGGCAGATCATCATTAGACAGCCACGTGATAGGTAGCTTGTTGCTTAGGTGAGGAGCTGATGATACTTGGGTATTATCGGCCAGCCGGGTGGAGACATCCTGTGTGTGTGTGTGTGTGTGTGTGTGTGTGTGTGTGTGTGTGTGTGTGTGTGTGTGTGTGTGTGTGTGTGAGCGTGT
>JAOYSI010003095.1:0-14379 GCA_025775065.1 Hiodon alosoides
ACACACACACACACACACACACACACACACTCATACACACTTGTTGACACACGTAATCTCACAAAGGAACTCACTGAAACACACACACACACACCTACCAGCTCCATCAGGCTCCTGAGTTGGCCGATGGCTTCGGGAAGCGAACCCAGCTTGTTGTTGCTGGCGATGAGAACGCGTAGGGGCAGGGCACACAGGCAGGCGGGCAGGGCAGAGATCTGGTTTCGGCTGCGGGAGACACAAAAACACACACACACACATCTCAGGGTCTGTAGTGTGTGAACCACCCTTTGGGACCATAAAGTGTAGCAGATCGGTGCTACGCTGACTGAAAACCTCCCCAGAACCTTGGAGAGGAGCACCCCTCTGTCTACTACAGAGCCCTGTTCCAGGCCATGCTTGATGGTGACCCGAAAACACAACCATGAGGCAGGAAGTGTGTCGTGTTACTCCGTCAATAAAGCACCGTCAAAACATGCAAGAAAAATCACAATTATAATCTGTATTTATAAAGTCACTCTCTCATATAAATATTCATATTGGATATAGCAACTGCTCATCTCTGCTATTTTTATGACAGTTGAAACAAAGATAGAACACTCTTTTCTTCATTTCCCATTCAAATGTACTCATCCTGGTCTTCACACTCGCTGATAGCAGTCAGACTTGTTTACAGAAAGCCCAGTATTGTGAAACTGTCAAAGGCCATCTGCCAAAAGCTGCCGCTATCCCAGCATACATCAGGCCCACCGTGGTCGCTCGAAACAAGGAGGGCTAAAACTGTCCGGGAAGCGGAGAAAAACGGGTCAAGAGGCTGGACTCGAGCGGGAGAAGGGAGAAGCCTTTGCCCTGAGGCCGAGGTTGAGGCAGAGAGCAAGGCGGAGCAACAGAATGACGCTCTCATGCCACCTGGAACAGCAACAGCCTGGAAATCGTATAAATGGGGTCTTTTCAACTCTACACATAAACACAGCACGCAATGTTGACTTCATTAGAAAAGACCTCAGTCTCATAAAACAAACAAAGAACAAGCCACCTCTGAATTGAATTTCATAATGTAATTTGTTTTCTAGTACTGGCTGCTATAACCAAGAAAAATCTTTTTTTATTGGTAATTTAGAGCCAGAATGCTGCAGAAAAGGGATCAGCAAAACACCATGACTATGAACACACGCAGCTCGTAAACCTGGACGCCAGCACGTCTGTCTCCAGACTGCAGAACTTTCCAGAACACGACACAGAGACGGACTCCCGAACACCTGATCCCGTTTAGGGCTGTGTGCGAAAGGACATGGGAGAGAAGGGGAAGAGGGAGAACGTTTTATCCGTTTAATCAGTCTGCAGGACACAAGAAGACAAGTCAGACGAAGGGCTTGGCAGCCTGTCGGCATTAGCATTGGTCCTCGTAGGAAATACAAACTGAAAAGGGAAATATGATTATCTGGCAGATTTTAATGCTCAGTGATGTTGCGTTTTCCATGTAAAATCATGCTGCTCGTCTCAAGTTTGAACACACAAGCCTTCGAGCACTCATTCTTACAGTCTTACAATCTGGGTGCTGCATCTTGCATCTTGCTGCAACACGTGCCTGTGTGCAGTTCAGTCAAGAGAACCTCTTGTAATCAAGTATTCATTCCAAAATTGGGATTACATTTTTGAAGTTACACAGCACTGATTCACCTTGCATTTAAAACCAACTTGAACCTGTCCGATTCAATCAACGAAATCCTATCAGCAGAAATGGCTCATATGTGGGGGCAGGGGAGTGGGTGGTCGAGTGGGTGGAAAACCAATGGTACCAACACAGTGGGCACCATGGCAACCTAGGTAGGAAGTATTTGCATACTTCATATTGATTGGATAATCAGTTGATGATGGTAAAGGTAAGTCGGATGGAACTTCTACCAACAGTTTGTTTACAGTAAAGTGGAACTATGAATAGCAAAATGAAAGTGAATAAATGAAATGTATACCTAGCAAGGTATTCTGGAGCAAGACCATTCAGGGCTTAGTAGGTCAAGAGCAGTTCCTTGCAGCATGGGAGAGTTATGCAAGAATTAGGGTGGCCACCTGTATATTTGGGTGTTCTCTATAGGCAACATGTAGAGAATGAACAAGAGTGGTCCAAGAACAGAACCTTGGGGGATGCCTAGAGTGACTGACAATGTATCAGATTTCTGATTTCAGGCATTATACTAATAATAATGACTTTGGCTGGAGTGACTAGCTGGACATTAATATCATTAGTTTTTTCCTGGAAAAAAAGACAGGAAAGAACTGAATTACTGCACAGAGAAGGAAGATTGGATTTTACAGATAGGCCGAATGGTTGCTAGAGTAGAGCACTTTGGGGTTGCCACAGTCATCCTTAATAATACCAGATTAATATGAGGCATGGGTATGACTGAGAGCTGCCCTATATGACTGTAGGTGGAGGTTACACATCTCTTTATGAAAAGTGAACCTAGTCTAAATGTCTAGTGGTGATTGAAAATGATCCTCCATGAACAACAAACACCCATGTACTCCTCCGTAGGGAGCGATGCAACAAGAATAACGGACCACACTTGGGTTAGCACACTGGACTACACAACAACACACTGTCGTCTGCGCTAAAATGGCCACACGTCCCTGAGGATGAATCTCCTCCTCCCCATTACTCGTTTATGCCCTCATTAAAGGCAGAAACTAGATTTTTCTATTCCCTTCCCTCCCACAGGAGCAGAGCAATTACTAATTATCTCCAGACGAAACACGTGCCTCATGGTCCCGCGGTCAGGTCACTAGGGGGACAGCGTCAGAGGCGTGAAGGAGAGGGCGGGCTGATGAGGAAATCTGTTTGTATGCGAGAGTATTGTGGTGACTCAAAGTGTATAGCCTGATCAGCTTCAGTAAATACTCAGCAGTATAAATGTGTAAATCTGTAACCTATGTAGGTTCTTATTTGGATAGGAACACCGGCTGAGAGTGTATAATGATAAAGTACAGATGTAGTATTACATTAATTCAAATTTTTTTTTAAGAATAATAAAACTTCTAGAATATAAAAAATGGAAACAGGAGTGATGTCAACTATTGCAAACCACAGCCAACCAAACAGGAAGTAAGGCAAAGGTACTGGTAAAAACAGCTCAACAAGGTTTTTGATCAGCAATCAGGTTTCGTTCTGGACTTCATTATTAGGAATCTCTCCTGTCAGTACTACGGGTTTGAACCTGCAGAGCGAAAGTGTGCTTATAGTATTGCTTCCAAATTCCTCCCCTGCTAGACTGATGTAGGGAGAGCTCTGTTCCAATATCTCTGCCATTTAACACTTACAGAAAGGCAAGAGTAAGGACGTTCTGCGTGGTGACATACATATACACAACAAAGGGCAAACCCACTCATACACTTACACACAAACACAAACACTCGCACTTTAACACTCACAAATACACACACAACACAAACACACACAAATGCACACATGCACACACACAAACACTCACAGTTTAACACAACACAAACACACAAACAAAGACACACAAATGCACACATGCACACACACAAACACTCACATTTTAACACTCACAAACACACACACAACACAAACACACACACACACAAACAAACACAAACGCACACATGCACACACACAAACACTCACACTTTAACACAACACAAACACACACACAAAGACACACAAATGCACACATGCACACACACAAACACTCGCACAAGCGCACCTGAATCTCCGAGTTGAGATTGCGAGTCAATGGCATGCCGTTGAATATTACCCGTTGCACGTGAATCCTAACAAGCATGAAAAAACGTGGCAGCTCCACAGAGCACCTGAGCCTGTGGCTGGACTTGTGCCAGAAAATTATTCTGACAGCCCATTAATCCCACGCTGAGTGGGTCCAGAGTCAGCCCTGTTTCCCACAGTGAGGCGACTGAAACCCTGTACTCAACAGCCAACACCTTATTTACCTCCTCTATGGGTTAGCGCTTATCCCAGCACTGCACACTCAGCCACATTCACTATCCAAATAAATTCATTCTTAGTTTTTTACAATTGGTTTGACACATTTCTCTATACCGAATTCACTTTTTCAAAGCTTTACCTACATGCAGCTTGGCACACCACATCCAATATGTACTAAAGCTACAAAAACACTTCATACATGTTTCAACATATACACTATACACCATATAGTGATTCCTATACAAAATGTTTGATTAATACAGATATATAGCAGTGCTGGTCAACCCTGTCTTCTGCATCTGGCCACAGATTCTCATCCACGTCACACCTTATGTCCTCTCTTGCAATGCACCTTGGGAAAGAATCGCTTTGCATGCCTGATCCATCCCTGGCGATCTTCTGCAGATATGTGCCGGCATGCACCATTCATTTAATCCAGGAGGGACATCTGATCATTGTGGATGGTGGTCATAAACTTTCCGCCTTCACAAGGAAAATAATTCCTCTACGGGTTTGAGGAACGGAGAGTGAGGTAGGAGGAAAAGTGACACCATCCTGGGATGGGCTACAAACCATTCTATGACTTCAATGGAATGGTGAAACGCTACATTGTCCCATGCAATTACAAGATTTGGCGAAAATTTTTGCTCTAACCCCTCATCTGGCACAAGCCTTCCATACAGGTCATCCAGGAATGGAATGAGGACCACTGTGGCCCAGTTAGAGGTTTATGTAACTGCAATCCATCAGAGGATATTGCTGCACACATTGTGATGTTGCCACCCCTCTGGCCTGGGACATCCACATTTATAGTAGCCCTAATCTCATCTGAGACTACAGCTCTTGGTGTTCCTCTCAGTTGTCTTCCACCACGCAAACCTTCTCCTCTCCCTCTCCCGGCTACTCTTCCTCCTCTGCCAGCAAATCTATGTCTGGATGGCAACATGTTTGGATATAATATCATTTTTATGGGTTTTCTTATTTTTTTAGATCTTGAATATATTTTTCAATATGGTATGACTGTACAAATGTATCGCATTGCTGTCTAATTGAATTTAGTTTACTGTAATGTTTAAAATTAACAACTTTGAAAAGAGTATGCAAACAGGTGCAAAATGGGAATTTTGGTGCTGGTGGAGTTTGAGTGAGAAATGGAAAACTGACAGTTTCATGGAAATAAAAAGTGAAAAGTGAACCTACCTCAGGTTTAATGAGGTGAGCGTTTGTAGGCTGATGATGGACTCGGGAATGGTTCTAATACAATTGTGATAGAGGTTGAGGGTTTCCAGGGAGACGAAGTAGCTCACTTCCAAGGGGATGTCTGTCAGGCGGTTCTTGGACAAGTCTAATACAGAGAGAAGGAGAGGCCCCGGTCATCAGAGAGTCTGTAGTTTCGAGGATGTGAGGACAACTGAAATGGGCTGTAATGCGTGTGAGATGGCAGGAAGGCCATTCTGTTTCTAATTCTGCCTCTGCTGTTGTCATCAGGGACAAAAAAAAGCACAAAACACACTCATTAATTGGGAATGACAGAATGACATCAGCGGTTGCACAAATTTGCCACTGTGTGGCTCACTAATGGGGAGAAGGACTCCATGCACAGGGGAAAAACAAACCACAAGACTTGAGTAGATTTGAATGGGTTTCCAACTTCCTGAGCCACATCAGGGCAGAAGGCAACAGCCATGGCAAAACATTATACCAGCAGTTCCTTCTCATTGTTCTCATTGTTCTCTCATTGTTTTTGACAATTTTAAGGTATGAAGAGCCGTCACCCCTGCCGTCCAAAAGTCACGTAACAAGTTTGCAGGTCGTCCGCCTACCGCAATGTACGCACGTCTCTCATAGCGTTAAAGCTGATCCATAATGTGATAAACAATGTCCCCATAATGTTGCAGTATAGCAATACAGTAATAGTAATAGTACAGTATAGTAATATTGCTAAAGCATCAAACACAATATTGTGTGACTGTAACATGCTGAAACCACAGCCATCATTGGACTGGGTGAAACAATAAGACTCTGGATGGGGACACCCATCCAACAACAATGACGCACACCACCAAGATTGTGAGCCCAACCAAGAACGTCCTGAAGACCTGGGGATGACGGGAAATGAGCAGGAGCAGTTTCATGTTCCACACTGGCCCGTTTTACCAGCACATTGAGGATGATAGGGACATATTCCACAGCAAATGACACAATCACAGTGTCTGGTTTGGAGAAGGGGGGGGGAGCTAAGGAATCACTGTCAAACTCTGTAGATTGAAGCAGGTGAGCATTTTGTCGCAACCCACCACACCAATGTTTGAGCACTGTAGGAACCCCCTGTTTAGGAGATCACTGCCCTGCCATAACTCAATGTGAACAGGCCAGTCTGGAGAACACTTTTTAGTTTATTCCTCTCAAGAATCATGAGCACAGCCTCCTATGATGTCATGACAGCTAAGGAGCCAGGACCAGGATACGCTTTCGGGAACAGCCTCTGCTTCATGTTCCCCGCTGGACCTGCCTTGCCACATTCACACCACCCAGCACCCAGGCCCCCACAGCGCCTGGTCCCTTACAGCAGCGCCTGGTCCCTCACAGCGCCTGGTCCCTCACAGCGCCTGGTCCCTCACAGCGTCGTGGCCCTCACTGTGCCCTGACCCTCACAGCGCCTGGTCCCTCACAGCGTCGTGGCCCTCACTATGCCCTGACCCTCACAGCGTCCTGGCCCCTCACAGAGCCTGGTCCCTCACAGCGTCGTGGCTCTCACTGTGCCCTGACCCTCACAGCGTCCTGGCCCCTCACTGCGTCCTGGCCCTCACTGTGCCCTGACCCTCACAGCGTCCTGGCCCCTCACAGCGTCCTGGCCCCTCACTGTGCAAGATTTTTGAGCTCCGTGCTGTTCATGATATGGCTCAGTGATGAGGACAGAAGAGAACATACTGTATCTGGTTCACAGCGCGTCCCTCCTCAGAGCGTGGTACTGACAGAACATTTACCGGTTCCCTACACCGCTCCCGGTCACAGTCGCGTACCAGCGAATCGAAATCATGGAACCCGGGCTGAACTCTAAAAATCTTAATTCCAGAGCGTCGCTCTCGGCTCATCGCTAACCAGCATCTCCTAATGGTTTCTCAGACTCCCACAGGCTAGCTGTGCTGTTGAGAGGGACGTTCTTCTCCCATATTCAACTCTGAACCCCTCATCGAGCTGTGTAACTGTAGGTCAACCTCTTTATGAGGTGCACTGAACAGCCCCAAGGCAGCCTTCTGAGTGCCAGAACTGAGACACACCCTTTTCACATCTGCCAGGCCTCAAATTTCCTTCCCGTCAACTTAGGTTAGACAGCTGGCACGTTACAGCGAATACGGTTCCTGTCCTTTTGTTGACGACGATTCCCCTAACCACAGCAGCGTCACCTCTGGTGAACTACCCCCAATTCCCTTATTTTCTCCTTCCTGCTGCCAGCGCAAAAACAACGTTTTAAAAACATCCAGGTACATCAAACAACACGCCACACGTTCTGTAGGCACATGGGAAAGTGTTTTTGTCTGTAGCGACTGAATGACATCAGCAGAACTCAAAGGTTTCCAACAGATTCCTAGTGTTTACGATGAACCAGAGTTGATTAAGTGTTCTAAGAAATTAGTTTTCAGCGATAACACAAAGTTATATAAGTCACTACTTCCTGAGACTAAAAGCAATAAAAACACAGCTATCAGCGTTAGCATATACACTTCGCTGCTTTTAAAAGCGCCAACTTTTTTTACGACCTGGGCTCTGATACTCTCAATTCAATGAAATTCAATTGGCTTTATTGTCAATAAAAGGAATTGTATTACGTGATAGGTAACTATAATCCATCCATTTTTAAAACTGCTTGTCCTGGTCAGGGTCACACCCAGGACGGGACACCAGCAACAAACCTACAGGGCAATTTAGCACGGCCAATAAACCTAACCTGCAAGTCTTTTGGACGGTGGGAGGAAACCAGAGGGCCCAGGGGAAACCCACACAGACACAGGGAGAACTTGCAGACTACACACAGACAGAGAGGGACTCGAAACCCAGGACCCCTGGCACTGTGAGGCAGCAGCACTAACCACCATGCCACCAAGCCGCCCAAGTAACTACAATATGTACAGAAAATGCATTCTCATTAACCCCTATATTAAACACAATTCCTCTCTCCCTCTTTTCCCTGTAGTGTAACATGTTCACTGTTTGTTCCTCTCACAATGCTTTGAACGGAGAGAACGGCTCTGTGTTTTTCTTCTCCCGGTAAGGAGAAGCTTCTAGGTATCGCACATTTTGTGAAAATCTGACCAATGTGGGGAAGAAAAGGTCTCTTATATCTTCATATTTGTCACAGTGTGTTAGGAATTGAATCTCTGTCTCGATCTCGCCTGTCTAACAGTGATCACAGAGCCTGTTCTCCATGACTAGCCGGGTCTGCCTGTGACAGCCTTTTTCTATGGCCAGGCTCTGGCCACTGAAACAGTATTTGGTCAGGATCTGCCTCTGATTTTTGTCTCTAACACTTAAGAGGTGTTTTAATGTTTGTATCCCAGTAACCCAAACAGGGGTGTTTGATGTGTTTTGCAGTTTGGTTTGCTCCGATTGGACTTGTTTTTGCATTCCTGTCCTGAAGAGGGTTGATGTCAGTGAGAACTGTCAGCTCAGTGAGCTTCAGGACCAGCTAGGTGATGGGACTCTTATCTGGGATGAGCTCTCGATATTGAGGGGCTTTACGATGGAGTGAGTTTGAGTCAGTCTTTTAAATGAATCCGGTATTTTAATAATTATTAATAAATAAAGTCCTAATTCTGCCCTACATGCATTGTTTAGTGTTCGTCTCTGTAATCTCACTGCATTTCTGCAGAACTTTAACATGCATGTTTTTGTGTGTGTTAGTCCTGATTAGTGCTTGGTCCCCACACTTCACTTCAATACAGGGCAATTGGTTGAACTGTACTGTAATGTAATACATATAATATGGAATTATACTCACTTCTTCACAAAAAAACATATTCAGAAAAATGTTGATAACTTTGATTGTCAGGTGTTCAAAGAGGAACCAGAAACCTGGTTTGAAACCAATGAAGGGAACAGCAATCATACACAACTTAATATCCAGCTGTACAAACGTTTAAAACGACAAGCCAGTGAAATTATTTGGGATAAGAGCACTTACAAAACCTAATGAAAGCCCAACTAACCACAGATAGGCTGAGCAGATGAGCACACACGCAGGCACAATGGCGATCCCACATGCGTACACACAGTTACCCGCACACAGTCACACACATATTATTCCCTTCCTTTCCCGTACTCATAAGTGGGTTTGGGAAGGTCTACCACGGTTTAATGGACGCTTTGGACACAAGACCCTGGTCGAGTGAGATAAGGCGGTAAAGCAGCAAGCAAGGAGGGGGCTGTGACAGAGGGAGCTACTTCCTGTGACCATTCTGATCCCGGGCTACAGGGCTCTCCCTACTGTTTCCTGAGTTAGCAGGGGTTTCCATGCCTACGCCTTTTCAAGGACCTTTTCAAAGACCTTTTCAAGATGACAAGGAACCTGGGGCCTGGGCAGAGAAATCTCACTGTACTGGGTCACATTTTCCTGTATAAACATCTGAAAAGGTCAGCTAAAGCAAGGATGGTCCTCAAACAATGCCTTAAGCCTACAGTGCCATCAAGTTCATCAAGCTGTAACTCCGTTTAATTCCTCCCCCTGCATTTCAGGATTCCCATGAGAAACCTAGGACCCATCCCAAGAACAACAGGAAGTAACTCTCCATGTTTAGACGCTAACTCCTGGTTTCCAGCTCACAGGTGTAAAACAACAGTGATAGACAGGGGACTGAAACCCACAAGCTCCCGGGCCTTACGTTCCAGTCCTCCGACCGGTACAAACCCGATGCTATGGGCATACCTGGCTGGTGTACCAGAGTTACGCTGTGGGACACCGGCCTGCCATCGCTGGGAGCAGGAACTGGTTTTCCCACGGTGCAGTGGGCCACCCCAAACTAAAAAACTTTGCTAGTCGCGCCAGCTGCCTCTCGCTGCGCTTCCCTGGAATCAGCGCAGACGCTACATCAACAGGGAACCTTTTTTTACACTCACTGCTACGGAGGGAATTGGATACAGATGTCTGCCCTGGAGAACGATAATGAGAGAGGCGTGTAGCCGGCCCCGCCCCGGCACCCACACCGCACTGTGCAGCAGGCCTAGGCCGGGAAAAACGGCGTGGAGCGAGACCTGCTCCCACAGGAATCTTAAATGGCCCAGTGCATCTCCTTTAAGGCTTGTTATCCGGCTTCTCGCTTTCTCCACAACATGCCCAGGACTTACAAAGCAATCTACCACGAGGAAGAGGAGGAAGAGGAGGAAGAGGGGAATTCAAAGCATTCTGAGAGACAGGGCCGATGAAGGTTCCTGATGCCAATTCAGTCCAGGGGCTTCTTATAGTGGCTCCAAAGTGCTAACCCATATCCCCGCACCACACCTGCTGTGTCAGCCAAAGCTAACCACTAAACTAATCTTCAGCACGGGAGAATGGCAAAGGGGGTTGGGGGGGCACAACAAGCTTCTTAAATTAGCTTGAGCGGGTGTTAAAGCCTGCTCTCTGTATGCAAACGGCAAAACACCATTCAAGGAGTTACATTGTGGGTGAGTGAGTACGTCTCTGGGCGAATTAACGGTTGCCTGTATGTGTGTCTGCGTGTGTGCTTGTGTCTGTGTCTATGTGCCTGCATGTGTGTGCGCGTGTTTCTCTGTGGTTCTTGGAACATTTTGCACCACGCTGAGGATTCTGGGAGATAACCAATTGCGTTGTTTTCTGTCCCGTCTTCCTGAGAATGAAAAAACACAAGGGTGGCCTGAGGATGTTTCTTTTCATTAATCACGGGTGTTGACGGTGGCACAGCCCCATGCAACAGCTTCCAGTTTCCTGTCACTGCCTATCTGACACTCTCTTCCCTTATCCCAGCACTTCAACACCGCCCGTGCACGGTGCCTTGACTAAGTCACAGCCCCGTGAGCCAATTTCACTCGGGCTGAACCACACTTCATCCTCTGCGTTCCATAACCGGGGCATAACCCCAGTAAGACTGTGAGCCGGAGAGACATAACGAATGCTTCGCCTGTGACTTCTTCAGCAGGATTCTGTTCACTAAGATGGTGCCTCCACCCTCTCCTCATGGCTTTGAGTTATCAAACATGTATAAAAAAACATTTTTACTTTGTAATGACAGAAATGATAACATGAAATGAAAACATAAATTCCAGGGTGGGGGGACACAACGCATTCTTTAAATAGCGTTCCTCGTTTGACAATTTATCAGCCCCACGCTCACCCACCTTAAGCAATCTTCACCCAAAGACCGGCAGACTGTTTCCGTCCTGCCCGTTTTTCCGGGTCGGTTCCCAGCCGCTCTTCCCAGAATGCACCACAGGAGTCCTAAGAACTTGGCAGGAGCAGGGGAAGTCGGGGAGTGTTGCCCTCAGCGCCTTCAGTGCCTCGGAAAGCGGGCGAGGGCATCAAGGGCAGCGGCGGGGTGCCGTTTGTTTCGGCTAAGGTCCTGACCAGAACTCACTGCACCAACCATGGCAGCTGAACATAGCTTTTCAGTTTATTCATGCGAAATCTCCTTTTTTTGCAGTGATGGGCTTCAAACACAAAAGCAGTAGTAAACTCACGGGTTTGTCTCAGGCAGGAGGTAAAACTGCAGCTTAAGCCCTTAATTTTGTGCTGTTTGGTTTGGTGGTACCACGCTGTGAGGCCTGCACTGGTTTTATGGCTCCTGTCCGACTGGGTGGACTGGTATGCGGGGCAAAAATACACTGGTTTAATGGCGCAGGGTGGACCTGTGTGTGAGGCAGGGCCATTTCCCAGAACTCCCGGAGCAGGAAGCATCCGTCCACTCCCCTCGCATTGTGTGGATGTGTGGCAGGACAGGCCATTTCCTTACTGTGATGCACCCTAGAGCTCCCCCACCCCTCAACTCTCTCTGCCCCTAACCCACTCGGTTACAAAGATCTGGGCGAGAGGATCTTCACCACTCAGATGTTCCCCCTCTCTCTGCGTCGCTCAGAAAAGCAAATCAACAAAGCATTTTGGGTGTAGCTTTAATAGAGTCCTCTTTATCAAGGGTCAAAGACCACTGGGAGGAATATCTCCAAGTGTGTGAGCGTGTTCATGTGCATGTGAATGTTTGTGCACCCGTGCATGTGTGTGGGTCGATGTGCACGGTAGTGTTTGTGTGCACATTTGTGTCTGTCTTTTGAGTATTTGTGTACATTTGCATGCATCAGTCAATCGTAAAATTTAATTCCGTTCACTGAGTCAGCAAACTTCAGCTAATTCCAAATGCTAGTGCCAGCTCATTGCTATCTGGTCTATAGGAAGCTACAAGCTATTGATTATATTATTATTATATTTCTTATGATTAGGAACATTTATAAGCTAGGGGTTACAAAACACCTGCTAGCGACTTGTTATAGCAGCAATAAAATAAAAAGCTAGTTAGCTATTTTGTTATCAACAGTGAATTTAAGTTTAGTCTTTAAAAATATCAGTTTCAGTTCAGTGTGCTAATGAATTCACTGTCAGCTTAAAAAACCCTGCGTAATGGGCTTCAAAAGGATTCCGTCTGTATTGTCAACATAAACGTGACGTGAACTTCACCTAATCAGTGATAACAACACTGCATTAATTGATGTCACGTTTTGTCAGAATGTGTAGTTATTATGTTCTTTGATATTTGTAGTTATTGTGATTGATTTAATCACCAGTACTAAAACGAGAGCTGGGGACTGAGAAGTGTTATTTTGACCATGCTGTTTCAGTGTTCTTAGAAGAGACTTCCCATCCAATGCACAGCGTCAAAAGAACCCTGAGTGTTTACCTTGGCCTCGAATATCCGAGCCCACACAACGGTCAATGAACTGTTACACAGATTTCTATCTTAGGACGACAAAATAATGTTGTTCCCGGAAGGCAAGCGACTTGGCGAAATCAGATTGTGCCGGGTATAGGTGCGCCTAGGGAGGAAGGAGTTGAGGTGGAGGTGCAGGTTGGAGAGGTGGAGGCAGACGGTGACAGCCTGGAGGACCAAGTCTAAAGGGCTGCCATTTAAGACGCTTGGAAGCAAACTATACCCTTCAGACAGGTATCTCCCCAGGCTATAGTAAATATCCAGCTGTAGAGCTGTGTAAAATTCACACTATGGAACTTAACTTCGGTAGTGTTGGAATCTAGGAAATAGTGGCAAATAAGGCAAATAATGAAAGTCCCCCCAGGCACTACAGCAGGTAGCCGTTTCCCTCTTCAATTGCAGAAATAGCAGCTAATCTCCTCCTCCAATGCACACAAAGTGATCGGCTCCTATTTCATTGCATTCAATCCAGACTCAATTTTGCTTCGTTAAATTCAATCTGCTTTGGCGCTGTTCCTGCACATTGCTTAAGCAGCACCTCGGTAATCATCAATAATCTGTGAATAATCAGTGAATGAGGTCACTCTCCCCCAATCCAGACTGCCCTGCAGTACCACAGAATGTTTACCAAATTGCCATAGCAACAAGAGGGAGTGTTTGCTTCCGACTTCACTCCCCCTGAGGCCGAACAGATAAGTTAAAATTTTAAAGAAACATTTGCACTTTATTGTTACACTACTTATGTAGTCACCACAGTAGGTCAAAACACAAGGCAACGTATAAAACACATTCAGCAATGTCGGATCGTGTGGTGCCCAACTGCAGACACAGGTTCGAGATACCCCACCGTAGTCACAGTCCTGGGACACACAACCACAGACCTAAGGCCCGGGCACCCAACCGCATTCACAGGTCCCAGACACCCAACTGCAGTTAAAGGTCCCAGACACCCAACTGCAGTTAAAGGTCCCAGACACCCCACCGCAGTCACAGGTCCCAGACACCCAACTGCAGTTAAAGGTCCCAGACACCCAACTGCAGTTAATGGTCCCGGACACCCAACTGCAGTCAGAGGTCCCAGACACCCAACCGCAGTCAGAGGTCCCGGACACCCCACCGCATTCACAGGTCCCAGACACCCAACTGCAGTTAAAGGTCCTGGACACCCCACCGCAGTCACAGGTACCAGACACCCAACTGCAGTTAAAGGTCCCAGACACCCAACAACAGTTAAAGGTCCCGGACAACCAACTGCAGTCACAGAGGTCCCAGACACCCAACCGCAGTCAGAGGTCCCGGACACCCCACCGCATTCACAGGTCCCAGACACCCAACTGCAGTTAAAGGTCCCAGACACCCAACTGCAGTTAAAGGTCCCGGACACCCAACTGCAGTCAGAGGTCCCAGACACTCCACCGCAGTCAGAGGTCCCGGACACCCCACCGCATTCACAGGTCCCAGACACCCAACTGCAGTTAAAGGTCCCAGACA
>JAOYSI010003096.1:0-14469 GCA_025775065.1 Hiodon alosoides
TCTCTCTCTCTCTCTCTCTCCCCCCACTCTCTCTCTCTCTCTCTCTCTCTCTCTCTCTCTCTCTTTCTCTCTCTCTCGCTCTCTCTGTCCCCCCTCTCTCGCTCTCTCTCTCTATCCCCCCTCTCTCACTCTCTCTCTCTCGCTCTCTCTCTCTATCCTCCCTCTCTCGCTCTCTCTCTCTATCCCCCTCTCTCTCCCGCTTCTCTCCCGCTCCTCTCCCCCTCCTCTTTATCTCTCTCTCTCTCTCCTTCTTCCACACAGCCTCCCTCTCTCTCTCTATACCCCTCTCTCTCTCTCCCCCTCCTCTCTCTCCCTCCACTTCTCTGTCTCATTCGTGCTCCCTCCCCTCCTCTCTCAAATTCAAATTGAAATGAATATGTGCTTTATTAGCATGACAGGACATGGTTTCTGTGTTGCCATAACATAAACAGATAACAAAAGACAACAGTTACAACAAATGAGCAAGTACACCAACACCATAAATCCAACTCAGTATTTAAAGGAGTCAGTGACGTATCCATGCCTGTTCTCTCATATCATAGAAAGCTCTGAAGTCTCACTCTCTCTTCCCCCCTTTGGTGTATTCTGTAGCCTCTCTGTTAACCTGCTCTGTTATAGAACCTTGCAGCGTTTCTGTTTCCTGTAAGCTTTGACACACGCTCTCCTCTTCTGTCCACTACAGGTTATATCAGTGGGCAACAGAGCGGGGCTTATTGACGACGTCTTCAACCTCGCAAGGTCAGTTATCTGGGGCAGGCTCCCCAGGGGTTCACAGGGATCTAATCAGGGTTCCCGGAAAGAAGAAGGGCTTCAGGCCTGACGTTTCCAGGTGTACGCACTAACATCAGGAAGCAGTAACACAGACATTGGGTTAGTGACAGGGCTTCAGGCCTGATGTTTTCCAGGTGTGCGCACACACTTCAGCACTTCCATGACACTGGGTTAGTGACAGGGCTTCAGGCCTGACGTTTCCAGATGTGCGCACACACATCAGAACTTCCATGACACTGGGTTAGTGACAGGGCTTCAGGCCTGATGTTTCCAGGTGTGCGCACACACATCAGCACTTCCATGACACTGGGTTAGTGACAGGGCTTCAGGCCTGACGTTTCCAGATGTGCACACACACATCAGAACTTCCATGACACTGGGTTAGTGACAGGGCTTCGAGTGTATACGAGGCCTTAATCTCTCTCAGATGTACGACGCAAGCGTCTGTGATCCCATGTGCTGATCATACACACGGGGTCCTGCCTAGGGTATTTCACTAGTTCAGTTGGAAACGCGGGAGGTCTCATACTAACTCTGCAGCAAAAAACGAGAGCTCTTCAAAGCAGCTCTTAGCGAAACCCAGGCGAAAGCGTTCCTTTAAACCCTGGCGGTTCCGGAACTGTTCTCGTTCTAATGCCGTGCAGCATTGTGGAAATTGTGGAAATTCGGTACCCTTTGTCTGGCCATTGAGAAAACTCAGCATGACACAAAACCTACATTACAGGCTAGCGCCTTAAATCCTGAATAAACCGTTAAAACTCAGGACATCTCAGTTTCTCCGCGGCTTGTAGGCCACCCTGCTGTAGCAGCCTGAGCCATGGGCGTGAGAATGACTACTGTTTCCTCAAGTGCAACATTTCCCCTCATTTCTCTCAGGATTGAGGGACGTCAATGAAATAAACGGATTACACAACATGCAGGATGTGTAAAACAGCTGGATATGGCCGTCAGCTAAACAAATTATATAAAACTGTTATTCGTAAGGTTCTGGAATAAAACCTAAGTAAGACGTTCTGCATTTGTAGTTAATCACATTTTTCAATTAAAGTGTGGCTCCAGCCTGGAAAAATAAATAAATCTTTGTGCGAAAAAGCTTATCCTTTACTGATGGAGAGTATGAACACTCTTGATAACATAATGAGATGTCACACTTCAGGGAAACTGCGCTTCAATATTAAAGTCTACTGCCGAGAGCGCGCTCTGTATTAATGAATAAATAAGGACAGGAATCCCTGATCATTTAGTAATTGTTTATGGCACACTGAATGAGGCTTTCAAATTCATGAGCCCAATGAAAACCTCCAGAGTCATTTATAAGCTGTTTGCACGCAGCCTGGAAAAATTTCAAAACCAAATTGCTCCTGGAAAAATTACCGTCCCTATTATTTTCATTATTTTTCACGCCAATGGCATCGAGCTGCGTTTATGTTAATATGTTTTAAATTATTGCGATCATACATTGTAAAAGAAAATATTTAAATTGTTGCTTTATTAGCTATGTGATGATATTTGTAAGAAGGATATTTTTAACTGAATGGTTTAAAGGACAGTGTAAAAAAAAGTTGGCGTTTTTGTGTTTATTTTTGACTGAGGGACATTGAGAAAATGAAATAAAATGGCGATTTCTCTGTATGGTAAAGGAGAAACAGCAGTTATTTAGCAACGCTGTTTGGTGGAGGATTCAAGAACCTACAGAGGACTCTTTGAAATAAAAGCACCGTAAATCTCTCTTTAATTGAAAAACAATTAACTAGCTATTAAGATGTTTATCGGCCTTCAGAGAAAGCCGAAAGACAGAAGAAGTCTCGGCTAATGAGGGCCAGTGAGCCGGAGAACGCCCTTTAGATAAAACAGTTAGTTGTCCGTTAAAAGGTGGAAGTACCCATACATCTTCATGCGGGACTTTGCGGACATTTCTGCTGGCTTCGAGATCAGATCGCCGTGCCTTGGTGGATGTTTGCGGCGGCTTGCGAGACAGTGGTTTACAGAGGCTTGTTTCCGTGGTAACACTTTTAAAAAAATGCCTGTGTAACAGAACAAAGGTGACTAGCTGTTACATTGGACCGTTGCGTCAGTTGCTTCTCACATTTACTTCATAGGTTTAAATTCTTCTTCTTCTTCTTCTTCTTCTTCTTCTTCTTCTTATTATTGTCTGCTTTGTTATTTTGTGGTTCCCTCGTCTGCCAGAGCAGTGGGAAAAAATAAAAATAATAATAATAATAAAATATTATTTTAATTTTCCAATACTGCTCATAATTTTGCGCACTTCTCTTCCAAAGCCACTACTGGCAGAATAAACATGGTTCCAGCATGCTTTGTAACAACTGACTTTTTGCTTTTTTGTTCATTGAACAATAAAACACGCCACAGTTGGCATTTTGACCATATGGGGCTTTTGCACACTTTGTTCATCATTTTCCAATTCAATTTCATCTCCCACAATGCACCATTAGCATTTTTTAAGTCCTTAACGTCTATTGTAGTTAACTGTTGAAGGTCATCCCACTGTTCGAATTGCACAACAAGGTATAGAAATGATAGCAAACCATTGTTAATCTGTCCAACAGTCAAATCCGTTCCATCACAGCTAGCAGAATATTAATCTTACACATTGGTCACTTTTACAAAAATACACCCGTGGAGGGGCTGCATTAAATATGGAGAGAGAGAACGCTCCAATTATTAGGTCGAAAAGTGTATGCTTAAATGGCTGAATTGGAAATGAAAGATGCGAGGTCTGTCTGAAGAAATAAAAACGCTCATAAAAACCCGGGGTTCCAGAGGAGGGCTGTGTCTAAGGTTCAGAGGGCGGACGCCGGTCTTCTCGCTCCAGCGATCGGCGTTCGCGGCCTCTCGCGCTGTGTCGGCCGGGGCAGGTAATGTCGACGGCGCACATGGCGGCTCACGTGTGCGCCCGCGGCCTCGCCGTGTTCGGCAGGTTTGATGTTTTATGCATTAATGCAGACAGAACTGATGCGACCTTTAAAACACATGCGCCACTTCATCCCTCTTGCCATGCTGAAATAAAAGGCGCGTCTTCTCCAGGGAAACAAAAGACTGGGCCTGACATCACAGATAACAATAACGCTACTGGAGGAGATGAAGGAAAATGTAAATGTGTCTATTAACCCTTTCAGCGTGAATTCATCTGAAGGTTGGCTCCTGCAAATTTTACGATCTATGTTTAAAAAAAAAAAAGACTATGAATATTCTTAGTTTGTCTGTGATACAGGAATAAAATATGAATAAAATCAATACATTTCTATGAGAAAATTATTTTCACGATTGTCCCAATAATGCCATATTGAGTGTGTTGAGAAAACAAATCATTTTAATAGCTTTGTAATAATATATTCATAAGAATTGTATCCGTATGTACTCAGGTGGCGAATTCATGCCTTGGTTAAAAGATCCTTCACGGGACCCCACTAAAAACTTCGGCTGGCCCTGGTCTGATATCTTCTGCTGTAATAAATGTCTGAGAATACCTAGGTAAATGCTCCTTCCTGTGCCTCCTCCAGGGCCGGCTACCTGCCTCAGAATATCCCTCTGGAGATGATCTGCTACCTGCCCCAGGAGAAGGAGTTCCTGCCGTGGCACGCCGCCAGTCGCTCGCTGTACCAGCTGGGGAAACTGCTGGACCGGACTGAGGAGTACAGCGTCTTTAGCGTAGGTGGCACGCCCTTGTACCAGAAGGAACCGCACGGTCCTGTTATTGAATCCCCTCCCTACCCGAGTTCTGACACAGTTACGTGGGTGTCCTGTGTACGTTTTCCCCCTGCTGGTGTTTCTTGCAATGCCAACGATGCCAATGTCTTTGCTCTGGCCGGACCTTCCTTGACGGTATTTGCGGCGTTCCTCCCGTCAGGACTACGTGCTGAAACAGGTAGCCTCGATGTACCACAGGCTGGGGTGGCCGGCCAGCTCCTCCAACGGCTCCATCGTGCAGGCAGCCTACCAGGCCAAGTGAGTCCACCGGGCCTCCCGCTACATTAGCACCCTGGTGCTTTTTATTGTGCTGAACGGGGCCGCGGGAGAGAGCTGCGCAGTGATTGGTTTCTGTCTCCTTGGCGTCTCAGAGAGCTACAGAGAGAAGTCATCATGCTGGCCTGCAGCTTCGGGAACAAACACTGTCACCGGCAGGCGGTCTCTCTCATCTCCGACTGGATCTCCAGCAACAAGAACAGGTAAAGGCGCGTTGTCACGGTGGGAAAATACACGTCTGTATTCAAAGCAACTTCATATAGAAGTGGCTTTTGATTGCCCTCCTGTTTTTTAGGCACATAATGGAAACAGCCCTTTCTATCTGTTTTTTTTAACACTTAGCTGATGAAAGCTCTTTTCTTAACCCCCCTAAATAAATATATCTATGGGCCCTGGTTTGCAGAACCGGTCCCTGGTCATGCATAAAACACATTGAACCTACCTACGGTTTTTAGCTTCCATAATGGTATCCATAATGATCATATCTTATTTAGACATAGCCTTTAAACTACACTGTGGGAAACAAATTAGTTATTCTTTTTACTGTCTCTTTTTAACGTTGTAGAGCAGGAGTATTACAATAGGAAATAGCACATATATGGTATTGTCTTGAGCAGGCAACTCGATATAAAGTACGTATAGTTAATTGGGACTCTCTCAGACACTGGTAACCTGGGCCTGAAAATCTCTAATAACAAAATCATCCAGAACCCAAGACTTATAACTAATATCGTGAGTCGTATTAACTACACTTAAGACTGTTAAAAAGCAATTAAAAAGTTTTCCAGGCTGCACCAAACAACAAACTTCATCAACAAACTATTTTGCTAATCTCCACTAACGAATCCAAGAACTCATCTGGATGAGGAAGATACTGTCTGGTTCGATAAAAACAAGCGAGGCCTTAACCTTCCAAATTCCTATCTTTATTGATTAGATTTAGGTTGGAAGCCGATCTAATTCAAACACACAAATATCCCTCCCTCCGGGTGGTTATCGAAAGAAATATAACTAATGGCCTGCGGAATGGGACGGTTGGCTCCAGTAGAGTGAATTCTGAGGACAGAGATCGAGAGATCCCCGATGTTGCCCGGTGAGAGGGTTTGAGATTAGAAGGATGCAGATATGATGCACGTTCAACGCGAGTCGAGTGAAAATGTTGCCAACTTTGCATCGGATTGTGCCAGGTGTCCATGGCAACACAAGCTAGGGCCAGAATAATTGCCTTTATTTTCGTGAGCTCTATTTTTAGCGACTCTCATGAAATAAGCTATTTTCCCATCCATGTGGTAACTTTTTGATCCCACATGCACATCGTTAAAGAACCCCGTCAAAGAGAAGCTAACAAGCTAACGTCGCTATCATATTATTGTCTCGGAGCTCCTGCAATATTATTGTATTTCTACGTTAATTTGGATTTGTAAAATTCGATGACGATAATTTTCTATATTGAAATTTAAACGAATTGGTATGGTTATTGACATAAATAGTGACTAGTATATTATAATGAGAGCAAATGTAAGAGACCAAAGAAATGCTAGGAGACCTGCCACTTCCTTTATGTCCCCACATAAAAACGCCACTGCTTTTAATTTGTGAATGGCCTGAACGCACCAAGATAAGTCAGTACAAAATCTGAGTATGTGGGACACAGCCGTGTGAAAAGAAGAGAAGAGAGAGAGAAAAAGAATCAAGGCCCTAAACTCTCCGCAAATCAATTAGCTAACGGGACGGGAATCCCTGCGGTCCCTTTTGATGTTTTGTGGCACTACATCCCATCCTAATGACTAGCTCTTTTCAGAAGGTACGGAAGTCCCCCCCCGCCTGTGTATTACGCCTTCCCGTCCTTTCGTCACCCCCCCCTACGAATTACCATCGCGCGGCAAAGGGACGCCGTGTAAGATCAGTCTACCCGGCTGTTTTTGTTCTTTCCTCGCCCTGGCTTAGATCTGAGGCCCTCCTCTTTCATCCGCGTCCCTCAGGTCCCCGACAGGAGCACGAGTCATCAGAGCCCGCGATTCCACTCGCGCTGCATGACCGGCCTGTGCTCTCTGATGTATAATGGTGGTGGAGCCAAGCGGGCTACGCTGTACAGCGTGTCACAGCACAATTCCAATGGTGTTTTTTAGCTGATGAAATCCAGTTCTTCGCGGAGGATCGACCTTGCTCGCTGTGCTGCCTTTTGTAATCCGACGATGCTCAGATTTGGACCACGGCAGTAATTGGTTACGTGGTTGTATTTATTTAACATTTGTTATTTCTAAACACTCCAGAACTTCTGAATTTAACTGAACGGAAGTTTTAATGCATTATGGCATTTCATGCAAAGTATTTTCTTTCTTGTAGTTTAATCTTGAGAAATTACCTTGTCCTTTCAATGGCTTGAGTATATAAACCAAAATCTTATAGGGCACTATCTACCACTTTGCCAGGTAATTTCTCCCGCGTAAAGGACACAAAGTCCACCCATAACTCCACCACTCGAAGGGACCTAACATTCACTGCGAACATTAATGAAATCGCGTGGGTGTTGCTACACCTGTGGCATTTAATGTTTTAAAGAAGCGCCTCAGATTAAGCTCAAAGTGACTCTTGGTGTAATAATTGGAATCTCAGCTTTTTTCTTCTCCGCGAAGGTGGTTAGCCTCAGAATACCCGGGACATTGCTCCCATCAAACAGAAACTAGTCTGCAGCCATTGTGTTGTGCAATTTGTTGGCTGTGGGTTTGATCTTTTCCTGAAAACATGATTTCGCAGATAAAAAAAAAAAAAAAAAAAACTTTGCCTGCTAGTTTTGCTGAAATGAAGCCTGGTGATCTCAAGGGACGCCCCTAGTTAGCCCGAGTGATGGATCAGCTTCTGCGTTGGTTTGAACGGGCTAGATGAATGTAGAGTTTCTGAAATGAATCTGTTCTCCAGAGAGGCGCTGACTAACTCCGTACGTTATTTCATCAATCAGCAGAGTAAGCGACTCTCTGCGAAACCTCCTTTTTCGAACGACGGGACAGTTTACTCCCCTGAAGCAAAACCTTTTATTCTTAACCTTTTTTTATTTTTTATTGTGTCTCGATATCGAGCCGAAGAGACGGAACAAGATTATGCGATTTTGAGAAGGGTGGAAAGAATGGCGCTGAACATCACAGAATCCCGACCGGCTTACATTAAAAGGGTCCTCGGGTGACACCTCAGCCCCACTGGCGAACAATAGGCTCTCCGGCGAGGTGAAACCATCATTGGGCCCGGGCAAGCAGAACCTTTTCAACCATCAGGTTGACCCGCAGGCGTAGGGGCTTCTGTTGCATTCTGGGACCTGTCTACTGACTGTGTATTCTGTCTGGCAACCGCGGCGGTCTGACGTTCCTTTTTGGCGTCATGCATCGGCGGTTCGCATTCACCAAATCGCGTTTCGGTTGGGGTTTAAATTCCCCGGGGGTTCCCAGAGTTCATTTGATTTCATCACCAGAACTACACGTGAAGTGCTGTTTGAGCAAGAGCGGTTAAATTCTTTGTAGTGTTCTTTTAGTGTTGTACATGGGGGGTGTAGTTCTAGATATGTGGTCCACGGATACACCGTGAGTCCTTTTCGGTAGCGTCTGAAACATGATCGCATGCTACCTTCGCGCTGAATGATGTAGCAAAAAACAAAAAAAGTGGCGTACCCTGACGAATAGCAGTTTGCTTTCAGCCTGTAAATGAAACAACCATTTGGTTTGGAGGCACATACAGGCGCGACGGCACTTTTGTGATTGATGGGAAAGCGTCCTCAATTACAGTGATTTGGCACTGTTAGTTCAATCATAACTTTGAGAGCGGCAACTGGGTTTGGTCTGAAAGAAATGTAATGGGATCTTGTTTGCTTGGAGAGGCCTTGTGAATTAAAG
Organism: Hiodon alosoides; assembly: GCA_025775065.1. Taxonomy (NCBI): domain Eukaryota; kingdom Metazoa; phylum Chordata; class Actinopteri; order Hiodontiformes; family Hiodontidae; genus Hiodon; species Hiodon alosoides. The sequence continues at coordinate 8,637 of JAOYSI010003096.1, forward strand.
ATGAGCATCAACACCGTAATTTGACGTCGGATGCGGGACCGTCATCATCATAGGCATCCTGTGTGCTGCTGCCGCAAAGCCGATCGATTTAAAAGGCTGTCAGGCAAATTTTCTCATCTTTAAGACATTTTTAATTGAGTGAAAATACTGTCTTGACTCAAGAATGACAAAAATCGTATTTTTATTCTATTCAGTATACCCCTGTTTTTCCAACGAGGAATTGCCAGGAATGATTTTAGCAATGTGCTCTTCATTACAGTTCGTACACGACTGACTACATTGGATTAAGAACAGATATACAACCGGCCCAGATAAGCACCTTTTTTATAAGGCGCTCTGCTTAGGAAATCTCTGCTTAGGTTTTGGCCAGTTCTCTGTTGCCTGGTCTTGTGTGGGTGCGGGTGTAAATAATGCTACTTATGCCTGCGCAGGATCCCACCAAACGTGAGGGACATTGTCTACTGCACCGGCGTGTCTCTGATGGACGAGGACGTGTGGGAGTTCATCTGGATGAAGTTTCACTCCACCTTGGCCATCTCGGAGAAGAAGGTGCTGCTGGAGGCCCTGACCTGCAGTGACAACACCTTCCTGCTGAGTCGGTAGGTGGGGGCTGAGGTTGCTACGCTTGCCTCAGGTCACACATGACGCTACGCTAAGGGCTTGTCTGCCCTGCTTCAGGTCATACATGAAGCTACGCTAAAGACTTGTCTGCCCTGCCTCAGGTCACACATGACGCTACGCTAAAGACTTGTCTGCCCTGCTTCAGGTCATACATGACGCTACGCTAAGGGCTTGTCTGCCCTGCTTCAGGTCACACATGACGTTACGCGAAGGGCTTGTCTGCCCTGCCTCAGGTCACACATGACGCTACGCTAAGGGCCTGTCTGCCCTGCCTCAGGTCACACATGACGCTACGCTAAAGACTTGTCTGCCCTGCTTCAGGTCACACATGTCGCTACGCTAAGGACTTGTCTGCCCTGCCTCAGGTCACGCATGACGCGATGCTACGCTAAGGGCTGCCTCAGGTCACACATGACGCGGCGCTACGCTAAGGGCTGCCTCAGTTCACAAATGACGTTAGATAAGGACCTGTTACGACAGCTGTCCAAGGTCTGTGTTTCTGCGGTTTCTGAGGTTGTGTTTCTGCATTCGGCTGCTGTCCGTGGTGCTGAAGTTGCGTGCGCTGGATACAGGGTAGGGGGCAATTTCAATTTATGTGAAATTTTTTTAAACCACCCAGCATATTCAGTGATTTTAAACTTTCATTGACAAAAACAAATCTGTGTCAGCAAGGCTAATCAAACTATAAAATAGGCCCTCAGCAGAGTGTCAGGTCTGATGCAGGGTCTGGACTTGCTTTAAATCACCAGCAGAAGGGAATGTAGGCGTATTGATCCGCCTGTTTAGTGTTTCCTTAGCTCCCCGGCCGAGACTTGCGGCTCTACCACTCCACTAGGAGTGTTTTCTGCAAGCTCACATGTGTTCCCAGGCCACAGCGCCACCTGTGGCTGGGGAGCGGGGAGGTTGGCTGGGAGTTTGAGAGGGGAGTTATTTTACTTTTGAGTCCTCTTGATTATCCACACCAGGGGACAGCGGATTGTTAGCACCGATTTCCTCGTAGCAGATTCAGCGCCCAGCTCATAGTTATCAAAAACATGGAACAGCCGGGGGGGGCGGTGGTGGCGGTGAAACCTGGCCTCCCAACGGCCCTGACACCCCCCATTTTCCGCCGTGGAAAGGGTCGCACTAATTTCGGCTCAGAAGAATGGGGAATGAGCTGCGAAAATGCCCCGGGTGCTATCCCTGTTAGGGATAGCCATCACACACCATTTTCACAGCAGAGGAAGCCTAGTGCGTCAGATGCATTTTGTTTTGATGGGTTACACTGCGGTGCGTACAGCCACTGAACCAAAGAGCCGTAACCATGGTTTCACAATTTGTTCTGCAGACAATTAATAAACTAGTAAGAGATTGCATTTAGGCCTTTTTGTTTTGAAAGTGCACCGTGCCTTTTTAAACCCGTCATAGAAGTTCAAATTACGTTTTTCTAGCCATTGTAAGTTTTGTATGAATTTCAATATGAATATAAATTTAGTAACCATTTTGTTAATGACATCAGGATGACATCAATGTCAGCACCCAGTCGGTGTTATTCACAGCTTCATGTAAATTAATCAGAAAGCTGTCCCAAGCCATTCCATCATTTCAGATGCCGCGTGGCCAGTAGACACGCTTGTTATGTGTCCGTGGGGAGACGCATGACATCGGCGCTCTCGCCCGGTGGCTGTTTTCATGTAGGCTCAATGAGAGGAGCTCGAGCCAGGCGACTGAGCCAAACATTCGACTAATTCGTATTTATTAGAGCGTACATTAGAATATTATTCAAATGCATTTAGTTTTTTTAACCGTGATTGGCAGACGTGAATACAAAGTGGGCGAGGCCCCAGTGAGAGCTACACTAATGAGGATATGTGTCAGTCACTGGAAGCGCGGCCTCTGTTGGGCCTCGTGTATAGCCCAATGTATTTCGCCAGCTGTTTCAACTGAGACCGTGGGAAGTAATACCGTGAGTTAAATGGTGATTAGAACTGAATGCATAAGATCCTTTAGTATTTTAATGATGCGCTGGTCGCAGGAACACTGCCAAATCTCAGTTCGGGGGCTGGTTTTCGAAACATCACGGAGGGCTTTCAGAGATGGAAGTGGCTGAACCCCGCAGAACATCCTAGCAATATATCTAACAAGAAATAAACATAGAGCCTGGACATTGGCGGTAGCAAAGACGGCTACAACACACCCTCGAGGGTCTTATTGCCTCAGTATATCTCGGGATCTGCGGGTGGAAATGCGGAACGGAAGGCGCCGGCCCTCCCGCTCAGGCGCGTGTCCCAAGCCAAATGGCATGCAATGTCCTCCTCATCACCCACAGCAAGGAATCGCATTTCACTGAAGAGTTGCTCGGATGGTTTATGTGCCGTGAAAAAAATCCATGTTTTTTGTCTTTAGAGAAATTGCTGTGCTTTGTTCCCCGTGAAAATGTATGCATATATAATATTTAAAATGTAAAATTATCTTAAAAAAAAAAAAAAAACTCCCTTCCTTGGAATAAAAAAAAGAAAGAACTTAACTTGCATTGCTCCAATGAAAGTTCTTAACCTACATTGCTTGAATGAAAGTTCTTAGCCTGCATTGCATAATTGAAAGTGATTTGTGTCTAATCTTGTTTACCCGCAAATAACTAAAGACCTGTAAACGAGCCACCAATATAATGTGAGAGCAATTGGCTGATGTGTCACCTCGATGTGACAATTATTTGAAGCTGAAATGACAGTTTGTGTGAAATAGTGACAATGTGCGTCAAAACAAGATTCTGTGAGTGAAGAATGAAACTGAATGTGCTGCCTAAATTGTGAAATGTTTTATATTAGAGTATCACTTCAGCCATGTGTGCCAATAATGATTTTCTGATTTTCTGATCTCTGTAGGCTGCCATTGACTGTAAAACCATATAGCACAAAAACAAACAAAAAAAAGCAATAATCTTTATCGGGGGGAAAACTGCTGTTATATGCTTTTAAAATTTTTATATTGTGCGCGTGGCCCCCAGTGACCACGTTAACTCACAGTATTTGTGTTATTGGGTCTGAGTTCTGCAAAGCACCCGAGAACATGGGCAAAGAATGAATTAGATTTCAGGTGTGGCGATGTTGGGCCAGGAGGAATTGTATTGACAAAGCCACTTAATTAGGTATGTCGTAAAACTGTCAGCTGCCTGACTCCCCCCGGCTGAGGGCATCTGCGGAGCGACAAACAATGTACTGAAAAGAATCCAGTTTAACCCAGAATCCAGTGTGGACACAGTTGACCCGCGACTGAAAACCCAACCTGGGTCCCCTCAATCACTGTACATCCGGCACAATTAGCATGCTAAGCTAAAGGCTAAAGTCCCCGACGCAGGGAATCAGCCAAACTCTAGGGGACGCCGTCAATGTTCCGGAGCAACTCCGCTATATTGAGATAAGCAAAGCATTGTTGGAACAGAGCGAAGAGTTTTAAGATATTCTGTGACGATTGTCTGGAAAGACGACGTCCTTTATTCAATGCTGGAGATTCTCTCCGGCCACTTTGAAGGAGGGGAGGGCATCCGCTGTCATATATTTTATTCATGCGCATTGTGATATCCATAGCAGGGGATAAGCATATTCCGCAAAACCACGTTTCCCTATTGTTCCTGTTGAGATTGTGGCCCCGGGGACCCTAGGAGGATGGATCAGGGATTTGTGATTCGGGACGGTTTCTCTGGCCCCATTGGTTCCACTGGAGTTTATTATTGTTATTGTTATTGTTGTTATTATTTCCTTTTACGTTTGGTACAATGACGGTGGCCCTCAATGATGAAATGTAGCTGGACAACGTGCAATTCACCCACTGTAAATAATATCCCTTTTAGTCATGGTGCCCAGAAGTACTCATTTTCTCCCTAATCCAAGGCCAAACGTAATAACCTGTAATTAACAAGCAGGCTGAAATGTGTACTCTGAAGGCTGTCCTTATGATACCCATCATAAACTGCCTTGTCTTCTTTTCCAGCCTCCTGAATCTGTCTTTGACATCTGACCTGGTGCCTGATCAGGATGTGATCGATGTCATCATACACGTGGGTCGGAATCCACATGGAAGACATCTTGCCTGGGCGTATTTTAGGGAAAAGTGGGAGATTTTAAATTCCAGGTAAAGTGTTGTTGTTTTTTTCTCTTGTTTATGACTGGATGGATGACACATTTATTTTAGTTAGCACATATCTGCGATGCATTCTAAACATAACACATTCATGAAGCATTCATTATGAATTATCAGTGATCGAGAAATAGACTAAACCAGCGGCTCTCAAACTTTTTGCAACTCGACCCATTCGCACAGGGAAAATACTGTGCAAACACGAACATAATTTTATTTTTAGTTTTTAGTTTTAGTGAAATTGTCGCCGCACTAAACTGATTAACACTTGTAGAACATTGGTGTACTTTTCAATTTTGTTTTCACTTTTTAAAAAGCCATTCATATACTTTATTTCTTTTATGAAAAACAACACAACTAAACTGCTCTGTACACACATTCTTTGGGAAATTTTTGAAAGCAATTGTCTTCGCTGAGAGCGTTGTAGTTAATATACTTTCATATTAACAAATTATTAATTTGCCTTTATTAACTAATAACTGGAATATTATTATTCCTATTAAATGCTAACAAAATCCATGTATTAATTTTTAAAAATACTTTACAATGTGCACTAAAGTCCCCTGCTGAGATGTGTTTGTCAAAGATCTGAACATTTGTGCAGTGATAATTATGGTCTATCGTTGTTACTATTAACAACAATCTTTTATCTTTTGTTACAGATACGGAGAGGCGTTATTTATGAACTCCAAATTAATCAACGGCGTTACAGAATTTCTAAATACAGAGTCGGAACTGGCTGAGGTGAGTTTCCTTCAACACAGGCCAAAGTCCTCTCGTCTGCCGGGCCATTGTTCTGGCTTGAGTCAGAACAACACCCTACAACAAATCCGTGAGCAGTCCAGCCACATGAATTTAGTGTATAGTGTACGGATAGTGAATGGGCGCCAACTGAATTTGCTACGTTGGAGCTTGTCGACCCGCTTTCTAAATGCTTTGCCCAGTGAGATGTAACCCACCATTAATTCTGGATCTCATTTTTCATGTTTGTTTATTAATTGTGTTTGTGTCTTATGGGGGGGCGGGGGGGGGGGGGGGGGGCGGGGGGGGGGCGGGGGGGGGGGGGGGGGGGGGGGGGGGGGGGGGGGGGGGTGGG
>JAOYSI010003097.1:0-15451 GCA_025775065.1 Hiodon alosoides
TGACGCTGTTTCAGGAAGCAAACGGTCATCTCCAGGACGTCTGCTTTCTCCAGCTTGGAGTCAGGCTGCTGGTTGAGGAATTCTGGGCCCAGGAAAGACTTGAGCTTCTCAATGCTGCTGTTGATACGATCTCTGCGCATTTTCTCCACCATTGGCTTTCTGAGCTGCGAAAAATAACATAGAAGAGACGTAAATAACCTTGTTCTACAATATGACATTAATGGAATTGGAAAATAATTGTTTTTGAGTATTTCACAAGACATTAGGTTCTCAGCATACCTTGTTGTTGAAAGTGAGTTGCTCCTTGGAATGATTCATTGCCAAAGTGACTGTAGGTGCCATTGGTGTATCTGTGTACTGTTGAGGTGTCTCCTTCAAGAAAGTTTGAACTAACCCGGCTTCATCCCTCCTATTTATAGTCCCCAATCTGCATATGAATGCATGGGTCTTGGGTCTGCCGGAGTTTCTCACAGTCTCTGGCCAATGGAGAAGCTCGAAAGGACACAAAGCAAGCCGGAGCTGCCACATGCTCAGCGAAGTGTGTGTTACCGGGGGGACAATAGCCATGTCTCCGCGGAACAGGTGGACAGCTGGGGTGTCATAGAACGTTACTCACATAGCACTGTGTAAATCTGGGAAAGTGGCGATCCTCTGAAGAAAGCAGATCTGCTGCCTGATGCAGAAACATATCGTGTTAAAAACAATGCAGATTTTAATATAGTCGTATGAGATATATTCCTGATGTGCAGGATAAAGAACAGTTTGGGGATTGTGTTTCTATTATGATATCCACGATTGTCCTTCAGTAGTAAAATATTTTAGACTGTTAGATTATTTTTTAACTGTTAGATTTTCATTATCTATTTGATTAATTATTATTTAACCACTGTATGCCTGCTATATTCTCAGTCTCTATATTCGCAGTGCTGGTGGGAGAGAGGATGTCGATGAAAAACTGGAACCGTGACTCTCCGGGGCTTTCCCACACTCTATCTTTTGAGAGAGCACCCACTGAACAATAAAGGTTTGTCTTGTTAAACGCTAATTGAATTCGAGAACAGCCATCTCCAAGAAGGCCCTGAGAGGGTAACGTGTCTCAGTCAATTCATGACCAAATAAACCAGCTGAGTGACTGTGTTTACTAACAGCCATTCAGGGGTTCGTTGACGTGTTCTCACTGCTTAAAAGCAATTTGCGAAGACCAGGAACCCAACTGGAAGACTATTGAATAACAGTACAATAAACAGCGAAGGATTTCTGTCTTTAAGGGGTTGTCTGTTTATTGTCTGAATTCCCACTAGACACAATTGGAAAGACTGCACCAGCTTTGGCCAGTTTGGTCAGACCGGTGTTAAGTTACATCGGTTCTTGGCTTGGTATTGAATTAGAACACAAGAATCTCAGCAGACGCCTATTACTTTATTAGTATTAAAATACATAAACAATAGACACCAGGGCAGAATGGGAAAAAGGATACACCAGAGGAGTGTTACAACTAAGGACCAGTTTGAAACCAATCACTTCACTACAAATATTTTTACAAACATTGTGGATCAGTGGGTTAATCACTATTTACGTGATATCTCGTTTTAGTCTTGATGCCTGCCAATGTGATGAGACTTGGCTAGTTGTGTTTACATGTTGCGATCAAACCCTTAGTGTCTGCTTCTGTGGGAACTGACCCAATAACTCTCTGTGTGAGTGAGGTTTCCTCCGTTTCCCACAGTCATTCAAGTCCCTGCCATAAACGGAGAAACAAAAGAAGTGTGTCTTATTACACGTCACATTAGCTATGGAGTTTGAGCTCCCTTTGTTGAGAAAGGAGACTTTACACTTAAAAAAAGACCGTCGGGATTTCAAGCTCCAAGATGCTCAGATTAGCTTTTTAAAATTTGAATTACTATGTTGCGTAAATTGGACATAGACATGATGATTGGAACAAGACACAATGCTAAAAAATAAAGTTTTAGATGTTTTATTCTTAATTCATCCAGCAACAAGTTAGTTTCTTTCATAGCCCCCATCTTCATTCCTCAGATAGCTCAGTGTTCTCCACACACGCACACACACAATGGAAATTTGATTAAACCTTATTATCTATCCTTTTCAGTCTAGGCACACGTCCATTATTTTCCCATATCAGAGTCCAGTGCAATAAATGGCAGGGTAGTGTGGGAAACCTGGGCACGCTGCTGCTCACACGTTCTCCGGTCAATAAAGCCTACACTACTCACAACAGACTGCTTCAAAGAACAAAGGAATAAATAATAAATAAAAAACCATAACACCATTTCGCGGGCGACAGTTCGAAACGTTGGGGTCTAGTTATCAAGACACGCTAGAAAAAAGGTTTTGCACTATTAACGAATCCTACACATTGTTTTCTGTAGATTATTAACTATTCGAATGCCTATCTTTTAAAAATTGTAATAGCGCATATTAGATACACATGAACATATTTCTTATTTAAAATAGATGTTTTTGAAAATGAGACAATATCATGTTCGAAAAAAAATCTTAATTTCTTTGTGTATTTAATAATTTGTCCCGCTAATCATCTCTATGAAAACTGCTGACACCGTTACTAAATAACGATTTACTAAACAAAATCTGAAGATTTAGATCTGCTTTTTCACTGTGAAATAAATTCAAATTAAAGTGTGCTGCAAGGCTATAATATCTAAACTACAACTTCTAGTATTGGGTTGACGGGTTGCTTTAATCATTCAAATTTGTAGTCATACATTTATTTGACGAATTAAAATGTAAGGTGTTCTTGACACTGAAACTGTGAATCTGCTCTCCAGGGCTTTCCCACACTCTGCTCGTTGAAAGGGCCGCCACTGAACAATAGAAGCGTGTCTAGTCAAATGCTAATCAGTCTAAGTACTTAAATGTTTCCTTTTAAATACCGATTTTGATTTTAAAAACTGTCACAGAGACTTAATTAATAACTACATGTAGAGCCACTGCTATTTCACACTCATGTTTTGTGGGCAAAATCATCCGTAGATATTTCTTTACATTGTTTGCAGCGTTACATTGCTGGAAAAAATACGTGAGATGGTAGATTTATTTATATCCATGTTTCGGTCTACGTGCACTTTGCATTAAAAAAATAAACATTTCTGAAGTCTTCTCGTCCAAAATTCGAAAATATCTTATTTACCCCTCAAGACAGCCATCTGATTGCCTATCCATGCACGAGTTTTCCTGACACCGTATGTAAAGGCCCCATTACGTCTTCCCCCAGACATCGTGGTGCTGCTGGGGGTTTAGAATGTTAATGACGCTGGAACTGTGACTTTGCTCCCCGGCGCTTTCCCACACTATCTCCACTGAGAGAGCTCCCTCTGAACAATAGAAGTGTGCCTTTTTATACGCTAATTCCTATTCAAGAAAAGGGGTCCACTGCACCCCAGGGGGTAAAGTTTGCTTGTTAAGTACCTGTGAATAGGGAACCAGACAAGCAGACTGCGAGTGTGTTACCGACGGCAATCATTTACTACAAACTATCTTGATGTACAGTTCCTTTACTTAATGAAAGATATAAGGAACATACGTTATGTTACATAACTTAAAGGGGGTATAATGTTTTTCAGTATATGGTATCATTAGACTGTACGGTATTCAGGACTATAATTGTTTAATGGAGACCATTCAAATCAAGACGAAGAAATACTCGCAAAGATGAAAGGTAGAATTTTGACCAGAAAAAGTAAATCCCCCATTAAGACACCCCCATTTGTATGTCTGCACTTGCACGAGCTATTCTCACACCTACCATCAGAATGTGCTACTGCTAAACGTCTAAACTCGAGAGCAGCTGAGACTCGTGTGGGTTTGCACGCGCTGCTTTGAATTTCACACACTCGGAGGGGAAGGGAGGAAGCGTGTCTCAATAAATGACACGTTCCGTTTTTTTTATTTTGAGCGGGGCGTCACCTGGCAGCGATTAAGTTGAAGGACCCTTCTCGAGTTATAAAATCAGGAGTTCTGCGCTAGAAGGGCAGACGAATACTATATGACTAACACACTTCAACGAAGTATGCGTGCATCCAACTTGACAGCCCATGTCGAGTCTCCGATTGATTATTATTGTTATAGTTTATAATGCTAATGATAATAACACCTGCCATTTCGTAATTGTTTATCAATTCTTTATGTTAACAACAGAGACCAGTTGTAAATGTATCCACTGAATATTTCTACATGTCTGGCTATTGGCAAGTGGGCATTAATAAAACGTTGTTATCTAAAGACTAAAAAAACAAAGTAATAATGCGTTGTTGGTCACGTTTCCTTTCCTGGTTAAACGAGTTAAACGCTTGTCAGAGGGAAGTGAGACGCATTTGCGTACTGTGCAGAAGTCTGTTGAAAAGCTGAATCAGATGTTTCATATTCAGCACCATGGACAGCCGTCTTTAATAAATAAAACGTTTAAACATAATTAACGCAGCTGATTTAAATACATGTATGGATAAAATATGAGTCTTGTTATTATTACTGCTAATAATTATTACTACTTATTGTTATTACGCGTGACAAGTAAAAGCTGTCTTTTATGCTTTCTTATGAACAGCCTACTGCTTTTTACTTTGCACAGATAATTCTGACATACGCATGAGAGTGGAGGTTAAGATAGATGCTTCATTTTGTAAACCATTCATTGTTAGTGCATATTTAAGTTTAAAGCTTGACGCTTACGATTATTGTAGAAGAATACCTTGCCGATTTGGCAACAACTCGGGTACTTGAAAAATAATGTATAGAATGGCTTAAAACGTGGGTTGCTGGGTGCTATGAAGAGCATTATCTATTAAAAAGCAGGCAACCACTCAGGTCTGAGAAGGGTGCTGGAGCCGAAGCTTTCTCTGCAGAGTGGTATACTGAAAACAATCGTGTCACGTCATTACTCAAAATCTGTACGACAAACAATAGTTTACTGCCTCTTATTGCGTCCCGCTGAAATTGTAGCACCTACCAACGGCCCACCTCCCCAGACCGCGCCCGCACGTGATTTTATGGGATTTCAACACCCCCAGGGTAGGCACACTTCCGTTGTTCCTCACCCTGAGAACACGAAGAAACGAATGTCTGTGTGGGAATTATTGTGGGAAACCTGGGAAAGCTCATACTCAATTGTCACTCAAGCAGACACTTTTATTGCAAGTAAAAAGTGTATAAAATAATTATAACAGAAATATGTCAGTTCCAAGAAGCATTACAAAACAAACCGATGGTCATTGCAATTGGCAATATTTTTTCCTTCATTACATGCTTATCTTTAGCGATACTGTCATTCCATGATTCCATACATGCAATGTATTGGTTTCCATTGCTTTCTTGGAAGTAAGACACTGCTATTCTGCATGGCCCATGGTTACGGAAGAGTCTAGATAACATTGCCTTCTTAACAAGAATTTAAAATATATCAATACCGAAAATCTTCACTGAAAGCAAGTTAATCCAGTCTCTTCACAATGACTAGCAGTATACAACCCCCAACAGCCGTCTGCACTGGGTTTCACAGCAATACGGTAATTGCAGGGTAACACCATAGAAACCTTTTCATCTCCACTTCACTTTTATCAGTAGGTGTAAGTTTAAGGGAGATGGCTCTCTCCCGTGTGTTAGAAGACCTAGCACCTTTCGAACCTGCGAGTCCACGTGCTTCTGGCCAGACAGCCCAGTCATTATTTGCTGTTATTTATTGCCACGGGAAACACTCTGATTGGTTGTGGAGTGTGGGAAAGCTCAAACTATTTGAACTCCACACGGGTAGACGTAGAAGTTCTGATATAAATACCGCGCCACTTAGTCTTGAGGATTTACTTCCTTCTGTCTACTGTAGCCAATTTCTCAAAGAAGCAATGGTGCGTTTCAGTCCTCACGAAACTACTGATGGCAAGACATCCACAGGAGCAATGAATAAAGTAAGTGTATATTTATGGAAACTGTTTTATGTTACGTTGTTTTAATTTGGACTCATGCTTAATTGTCAGAGTTTCAGATTGTTAACAATTCCCCATTGTCGTCACCAGTTTCGCAAGTCAACCGTGGAGAAAATTCGCAGAGACCGTTTGAACACGAGTATCGAGAAACTGAAGACTGCACTGCGCAAGCAAATTGCGGAAAAACAGCCCAGAATGAAACTGGAAAAAGCGGAAATTTTGGAGATGACGGTGAATTTCCTGAAAAAGTCGACCAAAGGGAGCGTCGGTGGAGGCTACCGGCAGGGCTTCACGCAATGCTTACAAGAAACCCTCCGCTTCATTTCCTCCCACTCACCCATGCAATCAGCTGACAGAGAAGCCTTCGAAAGTTTCTACGTGATCCAAAGGACGGAACTGCAGAAGAACGTTTTAGCCGAACAGCAAGCGAAATCTCTTCAAGTCCATCTTCAATCCCTTCAATCGACGCGGAGGTCCCTGTGGAGACCTTGGTAGATCCGACAGACGGGACCAATTATTTACTGTTTCTAAACCGGGTTGATATAATCATGAAATACCTGACCATTATACCTGACTGATATTTCTAACAACCTGATTTTAAGAGGACTGATTTCACCCTCTTAACAAAAGGGGACATTCATTACTTTAAAAAGCATGTATGTGTGTGTATATATATATATTCTTACATGATCTGTTGCATTGCACGATCGGTTGATTTTGTCACGTTTGCACTTAATGGCCACGCTATGTTTTTTGACCGAGCATCACCTCTATTTACGTTGCCTTTTGTAAAGGCCTTTGTATGTCTATGAACTGATGACAACTTGAAGTTTAAAATGTTTATTCTCATAGAATTTGGTAATTATTTACTTAATATATATGTATAATTTAAAGGGCTGAATAAAACATTAAATGCAGAAAATATATAATTCTGTAAAAATAAATCTGAGTTATTATAAATATTGTCTTATATGTTTATTTGTACGGTATATATCTTATCTGTTTCAGATATATGAGCAAGAGGATTTCTGGGAATATAAGCGTTGGGCAATATGTTTCCATGGGCTCACACAATTATGATTATGATTTTTCTCCTGACAATAGTTACTTCTCGCTGGAGAGTGAGGGAACATCACATGACATCACATATCAGTTGCTCAGCGGAATTCTACATTAATCCACTTATCTGACATAGTCTGGGCTGTTTAGTAGAAAGCAATAACAGAGACAATTCATATCACTTTAGTAATAAGTTTGAGATGAATGTCAGACTCTTCTGGAGAGAGAGTTGGAATTTTATTATGACCTCTGGTGTAATCACTAATCATCTAATGGTGGAGTTAGTCTGAAGTTTTAAATTTTAAGAATGCTGGTCATTTAATTGGATTTTTAGTATAAGTTATGGTGTTGTTTTTTTGCAATTGCAAAATAGGTAACCTGTACTAACCAACCCTTGTCTCGACAATTAATATTCTTGGTTTGAGTGCCATACTTTTTCGTCTATTTGATTAAACACTCATTTTTATTAAGCAAGGAAGACATCACTTATTGACATCACTCTCTGCTGTAAGGTACACTGAATAAACAAGGAAATGTAGAGAAGTGCAACTTTATTGAGAAGTCTTTATTAATTATTATAACAACTTTACAACAGTGCTAAAATATTAAAACTGGTGCATGCTTCTATAATTTAATACACACTCATAAAAAAGGTATGACAACAAACATTTGCCTTTAAGGTTGTCATCTGGAAGAAAAGCTTTACAACATATGCAATGGCATACACAACATGACGTGGTTCCTTTTTACAAAGGATTATACAGCTGGACTTCAGCAGCTCTGTTCTGGTACTTGCGCTCCATACCTTTACTGAAAAGGATACTTTTCTAGTTAGTTTCTGCTTTTATAAATAAACTCAACACAATTTGCATTGGTCAGAAAGCAGGTAAAATCTGGCAAGGTTATTTCAAGGACAAAAATGTTGTCTTTACAAAAGACTTTAGAGTTTCAAGAGACCATTTTCATCATTGAAACAAGAAAATAAATTAAAATCAGGAAATTCAAGTTTTAAAAATCCTCAGCAAGCACTTAGCATCTCCAGTTCTACTCTTGTACAGTTCTCAGCCATTGGCAGTAGGTATGAGGGTCTACCACTTTAATTTAGATCTCTTCCTGAGTTGGAACGTGGGTTGGAGTCTTTCCACATTCTGGTCTGTGCATCTCCTAGTCTCTGATCTCTGACCTTTGTATCCTTGTACCCCTTTTAGACTTGGCTTCACTGTTGGCAGCACAATGGGGTCACGTCTTCTGCAGGAACAGGAGACAGGCGCAGCACATCGCGGGAGCACCGGGAGTAGCCGTTGTGGAAAATGAGGGCTTTTTTCACGGTGAAGAAGGAGAGGGTCTTCCCCCAAATGTCCGCGTTGGGGACTCCGTGCTGCAAGTGGTCCCCGAGAGCGAGCTTCAGACGCTCCACCTGACCACTGCACCTTCTCTCCAGGCTCCGGAGTTTACGCCTGTGTGACAGGGAGAGGGAGTTGAGCACCGAAGCCACTGACCACCTATGTCAGTAATCATTTGTCTGTGGCCTTCATTCAAACTGACAATGTAATGAGCTGTTGACTTACCCCGCGTGCTGGTCCTTCATGTTGTCCTGAAAGCTGAGGTGCAGGTAGTTTGCCATATTCGTGGTGATGCGGTTGGTCTGCGGTCGGCTTGCTCAGGGAGTCTCCAGTAACCGCACTCCTCTTCTCCAGGCCGTATTTATGGGTTCACTCGGGCGCCTCTGATTTGATTCAGGCTCCCACGCTCCGTGGCCAATCAGAGGTCTCGGCGGACGGGACAATGGGACAGACGCAGACCGCTTGTGCGGCTGAGAGGACAAAGCCTCAAACCAAAGTGAACAGGTGGATTGGTGCAAGTCTGACACCATCTGTCAATCAAGTGACCAGAATGCGGCTGGGAAAGTATCTGAGGGCACGAGTCAGTAACCTCACAATCCAGCCATGAACAGTGAGCGGACCTCAGTGAATCACCGCGATTCGAGAAAAGGACACAGAAACGCAATAATATCTAAAAAATGTATTATTTCACCATTTCTTTAGTATTACTTGCCTTACTTATACTTATAAGGCAGAGAGACAAAGTAGTACCTGTATTAATATCATCATTTCATATGTTAAATTATTTTGAAGCATTATTTCAAGCTTATTTTTGAAACATATTTTATATTTGAAAGTTAAAAAGCATTCACATTTTATGCAAACTATAAAGCATGTCATTGTCATTACATTCCCCTGACTGGATTAGGGATAAACAACACCACTTTAGTTGTGGAAATACCAAAATTGCCTTATTTGAATTGAGAAATATTTTTTATTTTAAATATATTTTAGAGGTACAATAGACATGGAACATATGGGATTTTAAAATTAAAATAAAATAAAAATTGAGTGACAAAATATAAAAAGGGATTCAAGCCCCATGCATACAAATTGTTGCGTCTTTTTTAACAGCCTTTATGTTTGGATGTATGCATATAATTAATCTCAGTTAGTCTGTGTTTAAGGAGCCTGTGTTTCCTCAGAACTTTTCAGTTTTTTTCTATAGCAATGTGTCATTTTAGGACCAGGTGAAATCTGTTAGCTTTGAGGTTTCTTCCTATGTGTTTTGAATGCGGACCGGCAATGTGAACCCAGATGGCCAGTGAACAGACCCCTGGGTACATCTATTACCAGATTGTGAGGGCGCCCACACTCCCTTTGTCCCGCGATAATCACGTGACTAATTCAGAAGTGTGGGAAGCCGTGTGCCCTGCCGGCTCCCACGTCCTGAGAGGGCCCGGGGCACCGGGGGAGGAGCACGTTAAACCACGGAGCACAAGCTGAGGAGAAAGTGTCGGAGCGTCACGAAAATGGGGAATCTGAAACCTATTAATGCTACTGACAGCATCATGATTACGTACATGTTTTTGGCAAAAACAAATTTACTACTGAACTCCGGAATTAAGAATTCCAAAGCAAAAGAATCAGCAGCTCTTTGATTGTTGGTAGAATGCAAAATTACTTCTGTGACCTAACATTTTCATGGCTGTAAGCTGCAAGCATGTGCATTGCAGGGTCATTAATCCCAGATCTCTAGCGGAAAATCTACTGTCTTTACAGGGTCATCACATTCCCAGGTTCACACAGTTCTCTGCAGGTCATTCTCCACGAACCCCAGCCTTCCACCTGTTCCCTTGAGACAAGATTATTGTGCCTGAACAATATGTACTTAACTGAGCATGTGGCAGCTCCACATTCCTCCTTGTCCTCTCCAGCTCACCCATTGGCTGCAGACTGTGAGAAACTGCAACAAGCTAAAAACTCATACATTCATATGCAAATGTGTGACTATAAACAGAAGGGATGAAGCCAGGATGGGTCAGACTCTTTGGACTTCCAAGGCACAGAGACACAGCCATGGCTCCTGCAGTCACTCAGGCAATGGCATGTTCTAAGGAGCGCCTCACTCTGGTTATCAAGGTAAATTGACAATTTAATCCATTAAGAAATTGTTCAGAATTATTATTTTTCATCCATTAATTCAAAATGCTGGTGAAGAAATGCTTCTGAGGTTTTAATATGGTGAACCAGGGTGTCTAAGGACCATGGTTTAACTTTATAACATTGTTTTCCATCTGCAACGTTTTTGGAATTTAGAGAATACCAACTCCACTGAAAAACCGCCACCAGACATAATAAATATGAAATATTGACAAATGTGAGTACCTGAGGCAATTCATAATCATTAATAGTCATCTGTTTTATTTCCCAGCAGAGAAAGCCAATGGTGGAGAAAATGCGGAGAGATCGTATCAACAGCAGCATCGAGAAGCTCAAGTCTTTCCTGGGCCCAGAGCTTCTCAACCAGCAGCCTGACTCCAAGCTGGAGAAAGCAGACATCCTGGAGATGACCGTTTGCTTCCTGAAACAGCAGCAGCATTCGCCAGTGAACACCTCCTCATGCTCATCAGCACAAAGTGAGGGCTACTCCAGGTGTATCCAAGAGATTGTGACCTTCCTGTCCCGGGATGAAGTGAAGACACAGTCCCAGAGAAAACTGTTGACCCATTTCCAAAATTTACCTGAGTCTTCCTCCACTAGAAGTCAGAAGGACCAGTCTCAGCTGCATTCCACCACCCTCTTCACCACCAGTAAAGAGAAGATTCCAGTCAATGGGGCCCTGTGGAGACCTTGGTAGAGTCCTGTGGACTGTCACTCAGACAAATAGAATTGCTCAGCCCAGTCTAAGATGGGCATGGACAGTAATTCTCAATGTGTAGGAAGTGTAATCTTCCTCTTCTGCATGTGCAGGAGTTTTAAGTAAATTCTTTTAAAAAGAAAATGTAAAGCAACTGTTGCTAATTTATGAATTTATCAATATTTTAGGTCACCAATGATATGTACCAATCTACCTTTATCAATAATGACATTTATGTTCAGTCAAGACGGTTAACCCAAGTGGGTAAGCTTTGTTGATGTTTTTATTTTATTTTTATTTCTTATTTTTGGAATCTTGTGATTAGTTAAATGAATATATTTACCTTCTATGAAGCCATTAGTATCTTGAATATAATATATCTTTTTGAGACCACTTATACAAATTGATTGTATTGAGGTGTTTGATTATGACACTGAAGTAGCAATATGCTGAATGGTGTTAGAAGAATGTTTGGGTTGGAAGTTGCATTCCTTTGCAGGCCTTTCATAAAGACCTTTACCCCATGTGCAGAGTACACTCTGTTTTGTGTACCTCCTTGTCTTGGAGATGTCTCCAAGCCGTAGAGATGTCTCATTTTGAGTGGGAAGTCATTTCTGTTCTCTTCAATGAAGGGTATTTCTGAATTTCTGATGATTTTTGTTAAATATTTAATTTATTTTTGATTTTATGGTGTTTATCAGTTCATGTTTAATAAAAAGATAAATCACATGTGAGATGAAATACTTGTTTGTTTGTTTAATTTCAAACACAGGAACTAGAGCCATTCCATTCATCCCAGCTAGAGGTCCATTGCGAGTTAGGGATTATATTTATTGATATGACGAATTTCTTGTAACATCAACATTAATACAAGCATGACAACACATAGTGGTAGAGTACTTGCGATAGTAAGTCCATGTTTGTCACATCATTTTGGCATGTGTTGGTTGTGATGTTGTAGTCTGAGGCCCGCCCCACCTTCGGTCTGATTGGTCCGCAGGGATTAACGTGACATTGTTTGGCCCTGCTTTTTTCTTTTTTGCTGAAGTTGAGCCATTTTTAACTCCTGAAAACGTTGGAAGCCCATGATATTGTCGTGGAAATAGCGCTCGTCAGCTCGCTTCGGTTTAGGCACGCGTAAAACGATTCTATTTAGATTCATTTTTAAAAACACGCCAGCTTTTTTGAGACGTTCAGATGGATGTTCATCTGTCAAATTTAAGTTTTGTTGTTTATCTGTGATATACAGTGATTTTCCCTTAGCGTCAGCCGGAGCTCTCCTTTTCACGTGATGATCGACAATCCATAGCTCACGCGATGTGCAATAAGACACGTTTCTTTTGTTCCCACGTTTAGAGAAATGCATGGCGTGAGTAACAAACAAAACCTCTCTAAAACTGAGTATTGTTGGGACAATTTCCTCAAACTGAGGCTTTCAGATCACTACCCTACAGAGCACTCAGTGAAGGCATCAATTGCACTTTGTAAACACACCGACATGACCGCAAAGTCTTGCGACATTGGTTCCAAGCAAGCATCAAAACTGAAATGTGATATTAAATAGTTTTAAAAGAACATATAGAATCTTCTGTCAAAATCAGTCTGCAATACCTCTAAGAGACTTTATGTCTGCACCTGTCTGAATGACTGTATTCCAGATGGTTTTTCTGAAAGTAAGGCCTCCTTGCCCAACAATAGGAGATCAAATACCATAGTTAACGCGATGCACGATGAGACACGCTTCTGTTGTTCTCCCATTGAAAACTGTGAAAGGAGGGAGTGTGGGAAACAGAGGGAAACTCACTCACACAGAGCCTTCTTGATAAACACCGCTGGGATAGGGTTTCTGATGTGTGAGAGTTTCATATTCAGTCTTGTGTCCATGAAGATATTATATTATGGAAAATATGTGCAATGGGATTAAAGTGCAGAGGTTTGCTGATCGTCCACCTGTGGCTCTTAGAAAAATAATAGTTCAGCCTTTCACACAGTGTCACTAAGCAGCTTTTGAAACAAAATACCCTGTTCAAATTGCCTGTGTCATTTTGTATATATTTGTATATATATTTATCTATCTATCTATTTATTTTTCTTTTTTTAAAGATTAATTGAAATTACTGCAAGAAAAATATCCAGCTGGATAAATGGATGTATGTAGAAATTGTAAACTCTGTAAGTAGCTTTGGATAAAAGAGCCTGCTAAGAAACTAAGATGTAAAACACCATAGAATAGGTGCCAGGATGTATCTGTACCTGTATTAAACGATAGGTACAACAGCACTGTTGGCCTCTTTTTCTTATTTTTTTCCAGCAGTAATGAATTTAAATAGCATTTAAATGCTTGCTGGTGTTTTGTGGAAAAAACGTCCAAATTAATGAGACAGTTACAGGTCGATCTCTTTCTGTCTAAATATTTGTGTCTATCTGGTTCCTCAAAGGAGCAGATTAACGGCAAAGCTTCAGCCCCCGGGCTCTTTTTTAGTGTGCTTCACTAGAAATGAATGAACATTTGACAAGGCACACTTCTATTGTTCAGTGGGAGCTCTCTCAGTGGAGAGAGTGTGGGAAAGCACCGGGGAGCAGAGTCACAGTTCCAGCGTCATTAACACCCTAAACCCCCAGCAGCACCTGGATGTCTGGGGGTGTGCTAAGAGGGCCAGTGGGAATTCCGAAAAGCTTTGATCTAATATTAGTCAAATAATATTGGCAAACGACGACGCTAAATTATGACCAAAGCAGTGCTTCTGCATGGTCAACTTTGATTTGTGGTTATTGCACTGCACTGATTTTTGGATTCTTTAACGTTTCACCAGTAGAAATAGCTTATTGGGTATTTTAACTTCTTTGTTGCTGTGACGTGCATCTTTATGACTTCAGCGTTTCACCTTGGATAGCGCGTGGCATGACAGTGTGTGACAATGATGAAAACATCAGGCTATTGTCAAGCGGGTAATGACTCAGCTATATAGCTGATCTTCCCAAAATTGTGTTCAGAGGAATTGGAATAACGACTAGTGTCTCGATTGTGATATGGTTAAAAAAAAAAAAAGATCAGGGCAGGATATGCGGTATGTCAGACGTTGTAGGAGACTCCAAATGGTAGCGGCGACTGTTATCCAGATGACCTTACTTAGAGTAAGAATTCTCTCCTCAACAGCGGGAGAATTCTCTGGCTCACATGACGTGTTATAAGACACACTTTTTTTGTTCCTCCGTTTACTGCAATGAGTTGACAGAGTGTGGGAAGCAGAGGAAACCTCACTTACTGTCATCAAGACATCAAGGCATCTTCCACCCCATAAGGGTCGCAGTTCGTAACAGATAAAACAGTTTATCAGTAACATGAACAGTTCAAGGTTTAATTTTAGCACGCAAGCACACCTAAACCTCTTTGCAGTGATCAGTTTCAAACTCATAAAAGGCTGCGACACAACAACGATGTATCCTAGTGCATGATGGGTTAAGTTTGAATAAAGTTGTTCATAAACTATACCACATTTTTATGTCATGGAAGATTATAGTTTACTTTCAATCAGAAGAACTAAGCGTTATTGCTTTTCAATGATGTTTCAATGATGTTCCTCAAATTCCATGCCCCCCTCAATGGCTGTGAGAAAACACTTGTTGCTAGACGTGTTTTGTGGACTGTTCATGCAGTTGTTGACTGAGGGATATTTAACTAACAAGCTTTACACCCGGGGGGCTTGTTGTTGTCTGCTTCTCAGCAAATGAATCAGCATACAACAAGAAACGGTTCTATTGTTCAGTGGGAGCTCTCAATGGGCAGAGTGTGGGAAAATCCCAATTCCAGCATCATTAACATCCTCAGCACCTGGACATGGAGTGTGTGCACAGGAGCCACTGGGTAAATTGTGGTAAATATCTACAAAGAAGTGGAAAACTTCTTTGTAGATATTTACCAAGAGCATGGATTGTGTGAACCAACAATCTGAGTGTGAACATTTGCAATAACTGTCCAAAGAACAGGCGTTGTACAAGTTATCTGTGAAACGACATAAAATACAACCAAGGCATTTTGAATAAATTTATTTTTATGAAATCAGAATAGGAAAAGCATAAATGTATGTACAAACCAGTGCTTCTGTCAATGGTCTTTGACCAACATACATATTAAGTGACAGCCACAAGCTAATTCTGGCAACAGCACTTTTACAATACCCTTGGTGGGGGGGGGGGGGGGGGGGGGGGGGGGGGGGGGGGGGGGGGGGGGGGGGGGGGGGGGGGGGGGGGGGGGG
>JAOYSI010003098.1:2816-13356 GCA_025775065.1 Hiodon alosoides
GTAGTGAACTTGTAGTTGTATTGAACTTGTAGTAGTAGTGAACTTGTAGTTTGCAGTGTTCCCTTCTGTTTCTCCCCTCTCATGATTATTCTAAATCTTGGTGTCCCGCTTTGATTGGTCATTCATCTCCGTCCATTCTCATTAGGAGCTTGTTTCCATCCAATCGGAGTTGTCCAGTTCTGTTTCCTTTAAAAATCCCCCCTGTTCCTGCACAAATTTGGTAGACCCTGGTTGATTCAGAGTTTGGCAGTCCCTGGTTGACTCAGAGTTTGGCAGTCCCTGGTTGACTCAGAGTTTGGCAGTCCCTGGTTCCTTGCGAGTTTGGTTGCCTGTTGATCCTTTGTTATTTGTTCTCGATGGGTTAGGTGAATAGGTAAGCTGCCCATGGGTATCCATCTCATCACACAGTTCTACCTCTGTTAAAAACATTAGGTAAGGGGCGGGTGCCCGCCTGTGTATGTTGGAGTTTCGGCTTAGCATTATATATATATATATATATATATTAGTGGCTAAGATTGGTCACATTTTTATTATTATTTCAGTTCTTTGGCACCACTCAGAGTTCCCTTTTCTCATGAGCGTGCGTGGTTGTGCTAGCATTGTCCGATAAATTATTTTACATTAAATTTTTTTAGTTTGGGTCCTGATGTTGCCTTGCACCCACACTTTTACCATCTACTGTATGGTCGGTGTGTTAATGTTCACTGCACCCCCCTCCCCCTTCTAGACAAAGACAAGTTCCACCTGGGGGTGAAACAGACATGGAAAACCTTGTTTCTTTGAACCTATAGTGTAGTGTCTGAGTGTCTGATGTTTTCCTTCAAAGACTAAGTCATTATCACTAATGGTCATCAAATATCTGAAGCACAGTTCATCCTCCAAACTAGCGAGGATATATTTAAACTTAAATTTAAATTCTCACTGTAGTGATGTATCACCTGGTTATAGAGAACCACATGGGAGTTACCTGATATTAGGTAAGGGGTTACTTGTTTTATCTAAGGTGTTTATTTTGTGGACAAATTACTCATGGCATTTTATCTTTACAAAGTGGATCAATTTCAACCTACAATATTCAGATCTGAGATTATTAGGAAATAAATTGGTGTGGAATATCTCTGACTTTACTGAAACGGTAAGATAGCATTAATGTCATTCTACTGGTCGAGTGGCATTTCAATCTTTCATTTCAATCTGCCTTTGATATTGACTTAAAACACAACATGAATGCTGTGAAGTGGAAGGTTTTTAGGGTTTATTTTTTTGATGTGGTGGGGAAGCTTGTATTCGGCTATGACTGTTCTTTTTCTGGACCGTCTGTGTAGCTAGCCATTGACAGTTAATTTTGAAGTGGAACACTTCGGATACTGTCTCTCTCATGGTCAGGAAATTCAAGTCTGCTATGAGACAATTTATGTAAATCAGAAGTCTGATACGGATTGCAATCAATCGACATAGGGAATTGTTTTAACGAATAAGCTTTGGTTCAGCCAGTCACTTACTTTGTTATGCAAAGTAAGCTAGCTTCGTGAAAGCTATGTATGCGGCAGAAGACAAAGGAAAAGTCACCATCCGCTACCACTTTTTATTCTGATCACAAACACTATCTTTATCCCGATCCCCATCTTTCTACTTGCCATTTCTCTCTCCGTCCTACCCTCTGACTCATACGCCTCCCCAGACAGCAAGGAGTGCCTCTACCCGGGCAATCACCACCCAACTCAACTTATCCAAGGCAGAAGACCTGTTTTTTTTCTAAAATCATGACCTTTCCAGCAGCTTCAAATCAACCACATTCGAGGTAACAAGCAGTGAATTAGCACCAGAAAAATTTCAATTAAAACAATTACAAGAAACATCACTAACTCAAAAGGGGGTTCCCCAGTGCCGTCGCACCCTCGACGAGATGTTCTCAGGGGCTCGAGGGCTCCGATGTCTGTGATGCTGCTTCACCCAGGTAGCACGAAGTAGCTCCATCTCACTGAAACACAGGCAGAGGGCCGTCTCACCGAAACAAAGGCAGAGAGCCGTTTCCGTAGGTGAGGGTACAGACAGACCGTGGTTATCCCACCACTGACACCAATTGCCAACTGGAAACACAGGAGACTGATGTTTCAGAAAACTATTCTTGCTCTTTATTTCAGACAGTACTCAGCTCATTCCACTACCTTAGCAGACTAAAAGTAAATTTATTTGTTTTTACGTTGACCAATAATTTTTTTATTGCTAATTTATCTGGTGGCGATTTCTTGTAGCAGTGACAATGTGATACATTTTCAAAACTAGGCTGAAAGAATATTATTATTTATTTACAAGTAAAACATGTGATTATCGCAAACAATAGTTTTAATTAACCCAATCGCAAACTGGTCGAATTGATTGGCTATTCAAAAGCTTTTCTCATTTGAAGAAGAAAAAAAAGTCTCTATTGTTATCTCTTTTCATCCCTGTTTCCATGTGTTGTCTACACCATGCAAACACAACCATGTAAAATCTGAAGAAGGGTAATTAAGGATGAATAGGATGTAAAAATTTTATTTTATTTATTTATTTTTCTGCAACTAGCTTGTGAAGTCTGTCTTTGGCGTTTCCACACTGCCGACCAACAGCCCCACACTCTTGATAAATAAATTTTAAACAATAGAGCTTCTAGCCCGGCATTATGCAATGCTATTTAATATTAATGTGATTATTTTGCCATTCAAAGATTCAGGGATAAAGTCCTGGAAACGTGGTGCTTCGACCCGCCTGTTTTTCAAGTGGAATACCATTACTTTGACCAGAAAAATCAACCCTTGTTGACTTTTACGGATAATTATTTCCCGGAGAACACTGTCTTAACAACCTGGGTTCACCAGATTCTCACACATCCGCACAAGTAAAATGTCTCGGTCAGCTTCAGTTCCAGTTCCCCTGCATCAAGTCCAACATCAGGTCCAACAGCCTGCACCAGGTCCAACAGGTCCAACATCAGGTCCAACAGGTCCAACAGCTTGCATCAGGTCCAACAGCCTGCACCAGGTCCAACATCAGGTCCAACACCAGGTCCAACATCAGGTCCAACAGCCAACATCAGGTCCAACAGCCAACATCAGGTCCATCAGGTCCAACATCAGGTCCAACAGCCTGCATCAGGTCCAACATCAGGTCCAACATCAGGTCCAACAGCCTGCATCAGGTCCAACATCAGGTACAACATCAGGTCCAACAGGTCCAACAGGTCCAACATCAGGTCCAACAGGTCCAACATCAAGTCCAACAGGTCCAACATCAAGTCCAACAGCCTGCATCAGGTCCAACATCAGGTCCAACAGTTGGTCCAACAGCAGGTCCAACAGCTTGCACTGCAATCACATGCTAGTAACAGTTAACTAAATAGAAAACCAACTGGTAAATTAACTAAATGTAATTAACCCTGTCAGAGCGTTACATACATACATAACTCTGCTAAAACAAGTCTTTCTGCAGTACATTTATTTTTGTTTGAGTGGATTTTTTGCCTGATTCAGAATACACAGTTCACATTTCTCCGTATTATTATGTATGCATTATTAACACTTTGAACAAGGAAATCTCTCTAAAGACCTCAGGTAATTTCACATATTGGCCTCAATTCAGAAACAGCTTTCACAAAGCGGTCTTTAAGTCTCTTTAAACATCTAACATCTAGCTGCTATAGTTTTTCCCATTGTTAATGTCCACTGGAGCAGGTTCCACAGAGGAGACCGTGTGGGTTTCTCACTCAGGACTGTGTGATGTTGACAGCAGGTAAACTGTTGTCCGCGCCCAGACGTCACCTGATCGGGGTGCATGAAATAGCCCGAAGCCAGGAGGATTATAAAGGTCATCTCGTCACAGACATTCATGCTCACACTTTTGTCCTTCGTTTTAATTGAATTTTGATTCCTCTGTGATTCGTCCTCGGTAAGAATATCCCAAACACACAATTACTGCAAAAGGTTATGGAATAAACGAAGAGATGAAAATACGTCCGCTTTTAAAAATCAACAAGAGGAACGGCACTAAAAGTTTCATTGGAAAGAATAAAATGCAGATTTATCCAAAACTAAGTACAAACAGGAAGCCATGATTTATAATGCTTGGGATCAACTGATATGCACTTGTGTCCGTATAACAAAGAAAAGAGTCATCCACAGAGCTTCTGTTATATAATGCTTTTTGAGAGATGTTAAACTCTGACCTCAACATGACATTTTCCTCTCACTCTGACCTTATTGGACAGAATGCTTACCAGTCAATATTTAACAACTAGCATTTTTTATTTATTCTTCATTTTGTATTATTTTCAGTGTTTAAATGACACAGTGACGGAGTAAAACCTCAACTCTTCCTCGATAAACACCCCAATTCCTCCTACATTTTGATTCTCAGTTGAGCAGGGTCGACGTCTCTCCAGATCTTCCCACTCACGCACTGACTGCTGCTCTGAATCAGCAACTGAGAAATTTTTATTTTTACCATCCAGCCAAGCCCAGAAACCCGAATCCCCTGAGGCTAATGAAAGTGGCTAATGAAAGTCTTCCACAGGCCCGGGCAGCACTTTGTCTCAGTTTCCAATTTGCTTTATCCTCCGTGCATCTGGAGCTGAACGCGGGGGGCCAAACCGGGCAATTTTCAGAATCAACGTGAATTGAGAGTGGAGTAGAATAGAGACAAATTCTGAATCATGCAAACAGAATTTTTACAACTAACAGGTGGAATCCACAGGGGCTGTATTGAGTGTTAGACTCACTTCAGAGGAAGGTCATTATCTGCTCTTTAAACTTAGCTTCCAGCCTGTTCACCAAGAACCTTCTTAAGCCTGCCTGGATTTTTCAATTTAACCCGATTTGCTCTCTGGCTTAAAGGACTGTCACTATTATAAATAAACTGAATCAAATGCAGCCAGCTAGCTCAATAATTTAATGAAAACAATATTACAGGAAACTGCAAAGTAATTTGTGCAGTACTTGGCATTGATGTTATCTTGTTTTCATAACATAAAATAAAAAAAGGTTAGTTTAGGTAATGTTAAACTACATTGGCTGGGACCAAATCAAAACATTGGAAACCTATTAATCTCACTTTACATAACTGTCTATATTAGCTTTTTTCTTTTATTAGTCGAAATAAAATACTTGCCTGAAAAAAGACAATGCTATGAAACAGTTTTAGTACAGAGTGATTAGGAGGTTTTAATTTGGTCCCAGTGTTCGGTATACAGTAACTTAAGTAACTTAAGTATCAAGTTAAGGGTAAAGTTAAGTTCCCCAACTTAAGCTAGTTGAGGACATCAGAGTCCATGAGTTTGATAATGATTATTCTCCTGGGTGAAGACATCGGAAGACATCCAGGAGTATTTAAGCTGTGACCGTGAAACTCGTGGGTCAACTGGAGCGGGGGGGGGCGTAAGGACTGCAGGCTGAATTCTTGGCAAAGGTGGTTGCTCTGCACAGGGACTTAATCTCCAGAGAGTATGGCATCTAACCAATGCTAGCCCTTGCAGGATGAGACTTTGGATACTCTGGACAACAGATCTAGGACCAGTAGGATGATTAAAGGGCCCCAGGGAACTAAGGAGACCACATCCTTCAGGAAAAGGAAACTACTTCTCATGGAGAATTAAATTATTAGGGGTGTAGATAGGGCTGTCTTCACAGGCAATAAGGAGTCTCCGGCGGCACGTCCTCTGCCTGGTGCCCAGGTTGCAGACATCTTGGAATAAGAGTATAAGCCCCAGGCCAGGATCCAATTGTCACCGTTCATCGGAACGAATGGAATAGGGCGAGGACCTGCTGGACAAAAAAACAAAAACAAAAAAAGCCAAGAATCTGAAACCTTCAGGGTTCTAAAAAATGCTGCCTGCACCATCTGTCAGCCCGTGGAGGTTAGGACGTTGTTTAGACGTTGATTAGATGTTGTATAGATGTTTGACGCACGGTTAAAAACTGGCCTGAGAAAGAAGGAGCTGGACGAGCTGAATGGTTTACACTTGTGCCTGAAGGGAACAGTCGCACCAGGAAGGCATTAAAGGAAATTTAAAGAAGGCACTTGTGAGGCGGGGGGGATAGCTATGGAGGTAAATGGGGAAAGCTAGACTGCAGATATATTATACATATTATTCATTTGGTAACAGAAATCAGCACTATAGGTTATAGATTTAAATGGCGTTACCTAAATGCAAGGAGAATTAAAAACATTTCTTTTTTTTGTTTTGAGCGAGAAACCAGTGTGAAGTAGATGATATATAACATTATTAGACCAAAAAAAAGACAGATATCAATGCATCATTGAGGGGTGTAAATTGTTAATTTAGGCTCAGATTCGCCGTTGTGCCATGCTTGATGCTAGGCTCAGATTCGCCGTTGTGCCATGCTTGATGCTAGGCTCAGATTCGCCGTTGTGCCATGCTTGATGGTAGGCTCAGATTCGCCGTTGTGCCATGCTGTTTTACTGCACTCTGGGGATTATTATTTATAATTATAATTATAACTTTATTATCCAAAGCCATGGAAAAGTTCTTATAGACTTATCCTGACTGGTGCTTTTAAAGTTTCTACATCTTCATTATTTAGTTTTTATTTTATTTTATTTTATTTTATTTTAGGAAATATACTCATCAACTGTGAGACCTCCCACAGATAGGTGTAATTTAACCTTAAAGGTAACACTGGCATACAGCTGGAATATTTAAAATAATTGCATGATTAACAAAGATCATTGGTCGCACCGGAGCATATCTAGGTGTTTCCTTGCGAAAAGGGGAGGTTGGGTGGGAGATTCAATTATTTTCTCTTAAATACTTGTAATTCATTCAGACCTAATGTCCTGATTTTTTTCTCACAAAGACATCAGTGGCCAAAAATTGATGCCCTTTTGTAAAATGCGATAAAATATCCAACGATAGTGATTACTCTTAAATTACGACTGCAATCCATTTATAAAATATAATTAAATAAAGGCCAAATTTTAGGATGGTGCGTGGTGAACTGAACAGTATAAACTGGCAACTGCTGATAGAACTTAAAACTGTGACGAAAAAGTAACCCATTAACCAGAATATAAAACAATTTACAAGATCCCTACCAGTCAAATAAAAGAACCCCACAGTGGATTAGGCATGCAAGTGGAATAAAACAGGAAAAAAACAAAAAGGTGTTAAAGAAAATTGTATGAAAGTCAATGCTGTGGAAATAAAATGATGCCGTTGATGCATCAAGGACATTTGAAACACATTGAATGAATACTTTGCTGGGATGTTTACCAGGGAGTAAACATCACAAATGTGCCATCTGTTAATGGTAATACAACATGAGAATTAGACGAAATCAGGCATAGGAAAAGGATGTAGTGGACAGAGAAAGTACAGAGAAATCGGCAGATCCAGGTGGACTCCGACTCTCCTGACCCGTGTCTCCAGAACACCATCGACTGTTGTGCCCTCACGCTTCTGGGAGACGGAGGGGAGATCACACTCCTACAAGGGCCTTCACCGGCCCCCTGAGGTCCCCAACACCGCATCCCCGTGCACCCAGTTGGGCTCTATATGGGACAGTCCTGACTGAACCCACCAGAGCAGTTCTGGTCCTGCCAGCGTAACACTGGGGTCTCCTCGGGTCAGTCAGGAGATCCTGCCCCAGTCCGCGGGCCCTTGCCTCGCCCACCGGCGATGACGCACCTCGTTTGTTCCCATTGGACGAGCACTTACTGCCTCACTGGCAGAGAAGATTAGCCCCTCCTCCAAAGACTGTGCAGTTACATCCATGCCCAGCAGTCCCCTCTGCAGTCCCAGACAGCTTAATTATCCACTTCTCCAGCACCTTCAACCCTCCTGAATGTATATGTGAACTTATATCTATGGTGCTTGGGGCTCAGACTCCCACAAACCTCCACTCTGACCCATCGGCAGCTTCTGGTGGCACATGAAGAACTTTTAACAAAAGATCGAACACTGCAATTATTTAAGCTTCAAGATTGCTCAGCAGTGTAATTATCCCCCATTCCCAATTAAGTGAGGGCAGGCGTGTTATCAGTGTGGAAGGTGTAGTAATATGCCTCCACACGGCTACCTCTACATTACATAACTTCCCTGAAACATTTCCGGTATTAGCGTACATACTATACATTCAAAAGACCAAACATGACCCAAAGAAAGTTAAACAGTCACACAGTCCTCACCCCACTCATTTTCATTTGCCAGTTTAACATCAACTACTCCGTCCTGTATTACCTTGGAGACATCCGTCTGAAAATCAGGCAGTTTTCACTTTCGTATTTTTAAAATAATCGATAAAATGACTTTAAAATGAAACGTCTCAAAACCGGGATACTTATCGCCGCAATTTTGGAATTGAGAATCAGAAATGGCCACTTTGCCTTCCGTTGATGCAGGAAATCAATACCAATTACAACTGACCTTAAAGCGATGTTTTCCTGTCATGCAACGGGCAGGCCAGCACAACGAAAGGGAGCATGGTTTATTCAGCCGGTCCTCAAACATTTAACATGTGTCAAATTTAGACGTTTGGAAAGCAGATGGAACAAATACAATTTATAACCTGGACGGGTCTTAGAAATAGAGGCAACAGACCCAAATCCTGGGACGGGAGGAACTAAGGTAAGCCCACAATGTAATCCCCAAGGCCCCTGATAAGAAGTCGGAGGGGGACGGTAAAAAAACAACATCTGCAGAGATAATCAGCTGAATTCTCACTGACTGCCGAGTCCTGCCACAACCTCCGTTTGCCTTGTGAATGGCAATCGGCCTGAAGGGCCACTGACAACCACTGACACAATCTACACCAACGTATTTATTTACTCCATGGGACGCACCAACGCCTTTATGTTCTCTATGGGACACATGAATGCATTTATGGGTTAGTAGTAATTCTGCTCCAAATAGCAGTTAGAATGCCAATGTTCTAATTGTAATTGGAACAGCTGTGTTTAATATCTTTGATTAACTTGATCTACGATTACTTTTCAAGAAAAAAAATCTTGTCTTTTTAATTACCTTTAATGTGAAGATTTATCTTGTAATTATTATTGTTAATTGTTATAATGAATGAAATATTGGTTATAATGTATAAATGATTGTTATAATGAATTTAAATATTTCTGAAACAAAAGACTCAAAATGAATAGGCTTTTCAGTCTGTAAAACGTTCAGCAACTCTGTTCAGTCAAGATTTCTCTGAAGGAAAAAAAACATATCAAAGTATTGTATAATAATAAAAAAACTAAAAAGAGAAAGGGGGTTAATGGGGGGGGGGGGGGTCCTAGTTTCTCATGGCTTTGATAGAGAGTGCACCGGCATAAAAGGGACAAAGGGATCCTTAAAAGGTGAAGAAAATGTCTGATAATCCCACTCCAATTGTGTGTACTTTGAAGCGCTGTTGTTGTGGTAACCTGTGGGGATGATTCTCTCTCGGAAGAACATTTCAATGCGTGTAATTTGAGGGCTTATCATGAAAGACGCATATCTCGGTTTTGGCTTAATTGTTTTATTAAAACAATTAAGCCATCCTAAATCATTTACTTTTTGTATGCAAAGTTTTAAAAAGATTTACATTTTCTAAAATGTTATTTTGGTCCATTTTTTTAAAATCTCTTCTCCTGAAAGGAAAAGGAATCTTTATTCTGACTGATATTCAATGAGTTTCTTTAAAAAAATCTTTTTTTTTTAAATTGCAGATTTTACAATACCTGCATGAATAATGACAGTTCTGGCAAAACCTTGACAAAGTGAGTAATTTTCATTGTAAAGCAGTTGGCAACACTTCAAGGGTTTGTGCTTTACTTTATATCTATTTATTTTATTATTTTTTAATTTTGAATCCACAATTATTTCAGTGTTTTTTTCCCCAATTTGGAATCACTAATTATGCTAATGTATCTCATCTCCTCGCTTTTCATAATCCCCCATTCCCTTATTTCTCCTAAGCCTGAAACGAGTGCCCAAAAAGCTTATCTACTCCTAAAAAACAAAACAGATTTATTTTCCTTTAAGACTTCTATGAGGAAATCCTGTCGCCACACACAGGGGAGGGTAAGGAAGTAGTCTCCTCAAATCCCAATCGCCCTCGAGCCACCCGTCTCTTGTACACTCAGCAAGTCATGGAGCTCTCATGAGAGGAAGGAGAGAGGCTTGTCCTGTTCGAAGACGCTGCCTGCAGGTGCCCAGGAAGCCGTCTGAAGACGCTGCCAGTCAGCAGGTGCCCTGGAAGCCGTCAGCCTACAGGTGCCCAGGAAGCCGTCTGAAGACGCTGCCAGTCAGCAGGTGCCCAGGAAGCCGTCTGAAGACGCTGCCAGTCAGCAGGTGCCCAGGAAGCCATCTGAAGACGCTGCCATCCTGCAGGTGCCCAGGAAGCTGTCAGCCAACAGGTGCCCAGGAAGCCGTCTGAATACGCTGCCAGCCTACAGGTGCCCAGGAAGCCGTCTGAAGACGCTGCCATCCTGCAGGCGTCCAGGAAGCCGTCAGAAGACGCTGCCAGTCAGCAGGGGCCCAGGAAGGCGTCAGAAGACGCTGCCAGTCAGCAGG